>JBBPBX010053202.1:4126-23929 GCA_038048925.1 Garcialebias charrua | reverse complement strand
CTGTACGTATAAGGTGCAGTTTGTACGTATGTTCCGACTTATGCCGAAATTCGGGTTATGACGGCGCGTAGGAACGGAACTCCGTCGTAAGTTGAGGACTACCTGTATATAAATAAATATATGAATAAAAACAAAGAGAGTGATGCTTTTCTCAGGACTGACATTCTGTTTGGGATTCTACAGCCGACTGAGAATTGTCAAGATAAGAATAGGACAGATATGACATGGATATCGGCTGCCTTTAACAGTTTGCTGCAATTTAAGATATCAGCCTGTGCTCTTGTCTGGTCTGGTGGATTTGCACAGAGGATACTGTTATTGATTTGCCGTATGATGGCCTGGCACTGTCAAGCAAGAGTTCTCAGTCACTCCAAGAGAGTGTTCACCACCAGTTCAGCACACAGGTCAACAGGCTTTGAGAGATGAAGCACAAGTGCAAAGAAAATATGAAAAAAGTCCATTTTTAGGTGGAGGAAACAGGATTACAGTAAACATATTGACCAACATTATTGATCAGCCAGATGAAACTAAAGCCAGTAGGTAAGGATGCAGGAGTGTTGTAGCAAGGCAAGTCTAAACGAATCAGCGCTGCCCACAAGCAAACAAGGAGAGGATAGAAATAAGGCCAGTCCGAGCTTTCATAAACCTCTGTTGTTATTCTGATGGCAACAATCTGACCCCACAAGGGGTAAAAGGAAAAATAAATAACAGTCGGCCAAACTGGAAATAACGTTTTAAAAATAATGTTTTCTCATTTCCGCAGTGGCTGGCAGGGGAGCAGCGCCACAGCAGCATAGTGACAGGTCAATTACTCCTGGGCTGCCTCTCCCTCACCTCACCTCCATCCAAAATGGCACATGTCAACCTGCAAATCTGTGCTCATCCCTCAGCGCAATTGGCCGCACCAGCCCCCAGAGAGCCAGAAGGCCCTGGCATACTAGAAGACGAATGGCTCCAATGATGAACCCAACACCTCAGCCAGATTAGAAACAATCTACCAAGTGAGCATCTGATCAACCATCACAGTCAGGACCCTCCAATGTTGTATTACGTCCAGGTGATAAAGTGCCAAGTTTGTCCGTGGAAGCCATCACAGACAATGTCGTTCAAAGTTAATGTTATGAATGATTTAACAGCTTATTATCATGCGCGTTTGAGCTAAACAATACACATTTTTCATTAGAAGCCTTGGAGGCTGTGCTAATAGGGCCATTAGCAGAGTGATGTATGGGAGGCAGGAATGTGACCCCCGGTGTTGAAAGTGCACGCCAAGCTGTGCTGAATGATGAGTGAATGTAAACATATCATATCATTACGATAAAACTAGCCAATAGTTATAGACAGAAAACGGCTGGTGTGAGATCTCCCTAGAGATCAAAATAGACAATTAGTCTACAAATGAACATTTATGCAAACATAACTAATTTCTCTTCTCTCTTAATAAACATTATGATACATAAAAGATGATGCTCCTTAGTGTCTTCTCAGACAGTTGTTCAGTGGAAAGCAGATGGTAGTCGGGGTTCATTTATCAACCAAACTGTCCAGATGGAGGGTTAGAGAATGTGCAAAAAACAAATAAATACAACAAAGAGAAGGGACACTAAAATGAATGGACAGATCAGAATGCTGAGTATGCAGTCCTGTAATTTCTTGAATATTCTCAGGAGATTTAAAAAAAATGTTGTTAGCTAATGGAGAACCTACATTTTAATCACCCCTTGATCTAGAATGTTTTTATCCATTTAGTCTAGAGGTGGACAACATTTTTTTTTACATAGGCCATATTTAGTAATCAAAGGGTGACATGGAGAATTGGAAAACGTTTTAATGACAGATAAGCTAAAATACCTTTTTCATGTTTTTTTTCTTGTTGTAGCATAGTTAGCATGCTTTATAAAAACATGTCTTTCCATTATCCTTTAGAAATATAAGATATATTCTGTAAACTGACTCTAGTGACATTCTATTATACATTAGTTTAATATGTTAACAGAAATGTGCAAAATAAACTTATGTACCTGTAATTGTGTTTCTAAGTCTTTGAGGGTCAGGAAACATGACTTAAAAAATGTTTTAAAAAAAATTCTAAAAAAGCTAAGTCCTCTGGACATTCAAAAAAAAAAAAAAAAAAAGTAGAAATGTTTTGTCTTTCGTCCAAAAGGCTTCCTCAGTCGGACAAAAGACGAAACATTTCTACTTTTTTGTTTTGTTTTTTTGAATGTCCAGAGGACCAGACTTAGCTTTTTTAGATTTTTTCTACCTGGATTATTGAACATGTATCAGGGTTTTTAAAAAAAAAAGTTTTGCGTAAGATGTCTAATTTAAATTTCCTTAAGACTTGTTAATAATTTGCTGTTTTTAAATCAATCTATTAAACAATGCTTTATTTTGAACTAAGGACATTAGGGACCTGATGGAAATTGTCCAAGGGGCACTTTTGGCCCTCAGGCCTTAAGTTGCACACATCTGATTTAGTCCATCCGCCCTATTAGTCATCCCATGGACTCAGACAAGGCCATAGCCACGTGTTTGACAATGTCACAGTTATGAACAGGCAAGGTAGCAGGGTTATTATGGCTGCATGAGAAATTGGGTGGGATTTTGTGGAACTCAGATGTGATCAGAGGACAAGCATTGTGTGCTATCAACACTGGTAATAGTGGGAGCATGGCGCTTCTGAGGCCTTAGAGAGATAGGGTGTGTTTGCACGTTTGTGCTCACTTTATGTGCCTATTTGCATGAGGTTATGTGTCAGGGACAGCTGTAATGTGATGACAGCTCCACTCCTGTGGCCAGCCTGTGTGTTGTACTGCATATACAGCTTGGCCACTGGAGATATGGTCCCTCTGAGAAACGAAAAAATAAATGAGCCTGTCAAAACAACTGGATGTAAACTGTCTCCACTATGTGCAGTCCTGAATATGCTGTGGCAAGATAGGCCTTGTCTCCAATAAAAAAAAAACACTTTTTTTTTAAAAGTGTCTGTGTATATACCGGTATGTGTGTGTGTTATTGCCAGGATGTATTGTGTTTTATTTTATTCTCACTTCATATCATAAGAAAATGTACAGGTAGTCCTCGGGTTACAACTGTGTAGTGTTGAAAGCAAATTAAAACTAGTTCTTGTTGAACTTAGTGCCTTTATTAAATGCTTCACAACAGGCACGAACTCCAATACACCGAGAGCATACTTTCCTTCAGCTTCTTCATCATAATCATCATCATCACTCCTTCTACCGTTCTCCTCTTCATTTCTTATCCTGCAGCTCCACCTAGTGGCGTGAGCACTACACAACACAACAGACGGCCTCGAGTTACGACGTTTCGGGGTTACGTCACGCATCTCATAAAAAAAAAATATATATACATTTTTCTTTTGAAAAGCCAGTTCCAGTTGTATTTCCTGTTTGGCGGTAGAAGTAGCAGCTTGACGCTGCGGAAAAAACACAGAGAGAGACCCGCTCTGGACCGAGTTTCACGGCAGAAACATCAAAGCAGTGGAGGTGGAGACCTTACTGGACAGAGGTTGACGGCGGTTTTACATCGTAAACAAAAGGAGTACGGAGGTGGAGACGGCAGAAACAGTGAGCTGGACCGGAGGTGCAACAAGCTAACATGCTAACAGACATTTGCTGTAACCGCTGTGGACCGCGTGAAGCAGCAGGAAGCTTCAGAGCTCAGAGGTGTAACGAGCTAACATGCTAACAGATGGAGGAAGAATTCACCAGCTCCCAGTAAGAAATTAACTCTTTTTTCCCCCTTCATTATGGCTCCAAATGTATGTGTTTTTTGATAATTATGTAGGGTACTGTGTTAGGATAGGCTAAGTGCTTGGTAACTGTACAGTACCGTACATGTACGTGTATATGGGGCGGCCAGTGTGTATGTGTTTTCCGACTTACGTCAAAATCTGTGTTACGAACGGGCGTAGGAACGGAACTCCGTCGTAACTCGGGGACCACCTGCACATTATTTGACCTAAAAGCTAAAGAGAGGCTGGTGAGGCACTAACGTATTGTAATGCACATCAGCACACATAAAATGGTAAATGGTAAATGGAGCTTATTTATATAGTGCTTTCCAGCCCCCTATGAGGGGCCCCAAAGCGCTTTACAATACCAACCATCCACCCATTCATACACACATTCATACACCGGTAGCGGCAGACTGCCATGCAAGGCACCATCCAGTCCTACCGGGAGCAACTCGGGGTTAAGTGTCTTGCCCAGGGACACAACGACACATGGTGTGGGGAACCGGGATTAGAACTTCCAACCTTCTGATGGGGGGGATGACTGCCATTACCACTACGCCACGGCCGCATAAAAGGAAGTCACAGCCGACTGTGTGCTCTTTAGAGCTTTACCAACACAACTGCCAAAATCAGACAACAGGAGCTGCTGTTACAGCCACAACTCACAGTAACCGTGTTTCCATCTACAGTATTTTCATTTCGAATTTTGAGCTAATTTTTGAAATCTCGCAAATATGTAAATACAAATTAATGCGAAGCAGAAGTGTTTCCATCAACTGGCTTGTATCACATCTACCGGGCCACGCACAGCGTCATTACGTCAGACGTCAGCGTCATTACGTCAGCGTTACGCATGTCTACAGTAAACAGGAAGTAGCGGTTGAAAACAGAACCCGGCCACACATCTCGTCAAAATGGAGAGAATATTTCAGGTATGTGTTGCTATCGGGCAAGTTGTATTTATTCTGTCATGCCAACTAGTTTTAGCGATGTTACATGTTGTCCGGAGCGGAAACAGCTGATCAGTCACATGACGTAAATGTTCGCTACGGCAGAACTGAGTCGGCAAATCTGTTTCCATCTGTCGTTTTGCGCATCAGCTCTGTTTCGAAACCCCCAAAAACCACCTCAAGCGAGCGTATCAACTTTGGGGCGAATTAGGGGAAGTTAAATCGTATTTTGCCGTTTCCATTCAGCTTTTCTGATGCGATGCTTCAAAATGCGCATCTAGAAACCTTGATGGAAACACGGCTAATGTGTTCTTATTCTCTCTCTGTCACTTCTCTGTTCCACATGCACACCGTGCTCACCTAGCTCCACCCCCTTCATAACCTGGAACATCAACACCTCAGGGCATAGATATCACATTGTGCATGTGTTGTGTGTCCTTGTGAAGGATTTCATGCATGCTCTGTGGCATCGTCAGGGATTTTATGAATCAAGCTTTGGGTGACAGACTATCTTTGCTGATTGAAGACACTATGGCCAATTACAGTTCAGGTCTGTGCAGTGAGGGAAGTTTTAGAAGAAGGTTGGCAACATCACGCCCAAACAAAGAAAATCAACAAACACGACGGAGCTCCGACAATCACATACACGTACGTACACATTTGATCTTAACTTTAGAGAACAGAAACTTAGCTGAGAATAATTTGGGAACTGTGCAACTTTTGATTGAGATCATCTTACGTTATCACTCCTTCTTACCCTCTTCAGAAGTTCGTGCTGTCCTGGATTCACTGTCCATGCCTTGGAACTCATTGAAGTAGGGCCGTACTTTAATTTCATGAACAATTCCCTTCTTGAGTGATGAGAGGATGACACTGCGCTCAGATGGAACCTTCACGTCCTGGGTCTGCCACGATCCTGGTGACGGAAGCCCTGATGTCTGTCGGTACAGGACTCTGTAACCCTGAATAAACTGGGACTGACGATCCACCTGCACAAGGAAATGAAGATGGGTTTATTTATGTATTGGCTGTATTTTGTTCTTGAGCTAAGAGGCCTTGTGAAAGCTACACCGTGACATTGGAGTTTATGCCATTTTCTGTTATACAAGATTGCATGCATGGCACTTTAGAGGCTGTTACTTGTTTAATGGGGCTTTTATCACCAGCCATGCCACACTTTGCACAATTAACGCGCAAACGTTACCTCATGCTCACGGCTCCTAGCTCAAAGTGTTGCCGTTTCCATTAAAAAAGGCTTTCCATAATGCCACCTTGCAGAGCATGTGCATGTCCCAAGTGCATAATAAACAAAGACAGTTTGAAGCAGGTCTCAGCACATCTGAGACGGGCTGAAACTATAAGAACGTCATGCAGCAACAAATACATGGACCCAGGGGATACAAAGGCACTACACAGCACAAGTATCAGCAAGCATTTCCAACAAAAAAATAATAAGAGACGTAATTTGTGATGAAACCCTGAAAGCCACAAAGGGCACTTCCCTTAAAACTTAGGCCATTTAGTTGAACAGAAAAAGCTGAATTTATGCAGAGGAGGAGCCGGCGCATAACTCACTATAATAGCTTGTTAACAGTAGAGGAAGTGAGCGCTGCTTTCAAGTGGGATATTAAGCAGCTGTTTTTCACCAGTGTGGACTGAGTAAATCAGCAAAATGGATTTCCTTGTTGGGGTGTGACTTTTATTAATGAAATGATTTGGAAATAGAAAAGTGGTTCCTCTGTTTATGGTAAGAACCCCGTTATTGATTTTAGGCAGACGTGTTTTGCGTTGGCTGTACATTACAATCATAAAGCAATGGTTTAGCATTAAATTAACAACCAACTCTTGGGGTGAGACTTACGGCAGGGACCAATAAACATGTCACCCGGGAAACTGCTAATGCTGTTCATTTGAAAATGCAAACAGCCACCCCATTCCACTATGTGCTATTACACCAATAACCGCAGTTGAGTGATTTATAGTGCCATAATCTAAACAAACCATCGCATATTATGAATAAACATCTCAGCCTTTAAGAATCTGAACAGTTCTTTTTGGTCCTCATTACCATGCAATTAAATATAAATGCTCACATCCAAGATGGAACTGTTTTCAGCATTTTAATTGTTCGTCAAGCTGTCTAGAATTAGCATACATTTGATTCTTATGGCTAAACTAACAATACATTAAGTGCCTATCGATGATGGACGATCAGGTGTATGCTTACATGTGGGAAGATGAATGTATTTTCACAACTAGCAAGCATCAGCATAATTTTTAATCTTTTTTTTTTTTTGCTTTTAAGATGGAAACAGGTATGTGAATACTGATGAACATCCAGATGTCCTTGATCAGTCTTTTGATGATAGTGGTTAAATAAACCATTTTGTTGCCATTTGATGTTTGGTTACTTCTAAGTCATCAATTACAATACTGTACTGTAGTTCTAAGCTGCAGACTGAGGGAACAGCCTGACTGAAATTCCCCAACATAAAACAAATGGTTGCCTCAGGAGCAGCTTCAAAGGCGGGGTGTCTATATTGTCAACTGCCTTCATTTTATGACCAAGATTTGTAGAACTAAAGATGTAGAAACAATAAAATCCACACAAACCCCCCAAAACAATAAAAAAATAAACATATATAAGATACAGTTTGACTAAGCTTTGGGACTGCTAGGGCAATAGCAAGAAAAATACATGTTGTTCTTACAAAAGCTATGTCAATCAAATAAATATAGCAGTTAGGACAAAATGATATGCTGTACTTACAGTCCATGTGACCTGAATGGTTGTTGGACTCAGTACAACTGGGTTATGCAGTCGAACAATAACTTCACCAAGTTCCTTCTGCACGTGTCTGTGGTCAACACCCTGGGCTGGAGGGCTTATATCTGTCAGAAATAAATCAATAAACTAAATAAATAAAAGTTCCTGCTCAATGATCCAGGTCAAATATCCAAGTTAAATCAGGTCATCTGGACGGTTTCTTTGTGTTGAAATGTTTTGTCTTTCATCCAAAGGACTTTGTCAGCCCACGGAGCCACAGACAAACTCAGTCCCACAAGCAGCGCACCTAGTGGACCAACCAGTTTGCTGGTGATAAGATGATTTATGGGGCCCGCCTTCTCCTCCATCTAGTCGTCTGAGGCAGCCATAGCCAACGTGGTTCAAAACATCAAAGTCCATGCTCAATAATCCAGGTAAAAAAATAATCCAACAAAGTTCAGTCAGGTCATGACTGAGTTTATTGTGACTCCTCGGACTAATGAAGTCCTTTGGATGAAGGATGAAACATCTCAACAACAACAACAAAAATAAAAAAATGAAACCATCCAGATGATCTGACTGAATTTTTTTTTGGAAAATAAACTAAAGTTCCAGTAAGAAACCTTGATTCAGAAACATTTGAGGGTGAATGACAAGAATGAGCATACAGTTTTAAAAAGTTGACTTCATTTAAAAAGAAAAAGCATTATTTCCAAACTAAAATATTATTTCCATTGTTAATAGGGACTGTAACAACAAACGGTAAGAAATAAGTTTAAAAAAAGCCATGTGAGAGATGCCTTCACTGTCTTGTGAAAAACTGAACCACGCCATGACACATGATCTCTGAATGTTTGACCCTCAGAAATATTGAATGGATGATTAATCGACACTATGACACTATTTCCCCTGTTCATTTCCCACCCACATCTGTTTTCAGTTAAACAAATAAAAATACTTCAGTATATGAGAGCCTGTGTGTGGTAGATGTGAGCCACAGTTGGAGTTATTTACCGAAGGAAACAGGAAAACATTCTCAGAAGAATATTATATTTTTAAAAAGGTCATATGGAGAACCCAATACAGTCATAAATCATAAGCCAAACTAACAGGGGGAGATAAGCCAAAAAAGCAAAACGGAAAAAACAAGTTAAGAATCAGTTCATCATCAAAGCTTGCCATTATCAATCAACATTCCTATACAGTATAATATCTTAAGACCTTGAGCTGAAAACTGCTCAATTTCTTTAATATGCTTTTGTCTTTTGTTTGAGCATAACCAAAAACTGTTTCTTATTTATTTATTTTCTTGCTTGAGACTTTTAAAATCACTGCACACTGAAGACTGTGGTCTGTTTAGCACTGTAATAATATAATCTCTGGAACCGGAGATGGTCATTTTCTCCTATTATGAAGATTAACATTGCATGGAAGGCACTAATGCTGCTACGCCTTCCAAAAGTAAACATGCTTATTTTACATAAATTCATAAGTGTAGCCCTAATGAGCTGAGAATTTGACCTCTGGAATGTTCTGCAGTTCTTTGGTACACTAATTTGCAGCAAAATGTGGAAAGGAGCTGATAAGTATCACACTTTGCAGTGGAACAGTGACCTTATCATATCATAGAAAATAAATTACACAGAGCAAAGAGGAGAAAAGGAACCTTCAGGGTTTTAATACTATCAGTATGCATGATGGGTACCTTGTGTTCTGACAGGCTCAGACATTGCGCTCGGATCACTCAGGCCCTGGCTGCTGACAGCTCGAACCATGAACAGGTAGATGGTGTTGGGACGAAGACCTTTGACGTTAAACTGGGTGGTTTTGATATGATCTGCCACTGTTTGCCAACTGTTGCTCACTGATTGACTGCAACAGAAAAGAGAGGGGTTTAAAAACTGTTTTCCAGTGTCCCATTCTCATGGTACACTACATTTTTATGTTTAACTAATGTTTCTAGTCAAGTGGCGCTGGTACAAAATGAGGGTTAGGTGTGATGGTACACAAACCTGAATGTTTCGATGACATAGGAAGAGACTGGTGATGCTCCAGTCAGTCCAGGCTGCCAGGACAAGGACACACTGTTCTTGGTAACATCGGTAACTTGAGGTTTAGATGGTGGGCCTGGAAGCTCATTCTCATCTAAGTTCTTCACAACTACTGCTCCACCTGATTCTGTAAGAATTCAAAGAAAGGAAGAATATAGCAAATAGATTTGAGAAACATTACAAAGTCAAAGTCAAAGTCAACTTTATTGTCAAAACTGCAATGTACAGGACATACACAGGATTGAAATTGCATTTCTCTCAGTCCCTCGGTCCAACAGCAACCATTTAAACACTAAAACACTAAAACATTTAATAAACAAGCATAAAATGAAATAATAAAAGTGTAATACTGTCCTGAGTTTTTGCATAGTAGTTTTTGCATAGTAGTAGTATGAAAGTATGAAAAGTTACACCAACACTAAAACACTAAACATTTAATAAACATAAGCATAAAATGAAATAATAAAAAGTGTAATACTGTCCTGAGTTTTTTGCATAGTAGTATAAAAGTGTAAAAAGTATATCTATAAAATAAAATGAAAGTTCTGGCATTGACATTTGTAATAGAGTGACAAAGCAGCATATGAAGTTTATGTACACAGTATATGTATGAGGTAGTTGATATTGGTATAGAGGTAAAGTGGCATATGCAATAAGGCTAGTAAAAAATAATATATATATCAGCAGTAGTGTAGATATAAAAAGTAGTGTAAATGTAAACAGTAGTAATAAATGTAAACAGTAGTAATGAATGTAAACAGTAGTAATAAATGTAAACAGTGAATGTAAACAGTAGTATGACTATAGGCAGTAATGTAATACAAACATTAGTGCAAATATAAAAAGTAATACAAACTGAATGAGCACATGACCGTGAGTTGAGTTGAGTTACAGTCAACAAGTTACATGCATATAAAATATAAAATAGTTCTTGACCTACCTTTGACTTCTAAGAAAGCACTCCACGATGTTTCACCACTTGAGCTTGTTGCCACACATGTGTAGATCCCTGAGTCTGAAAGCTGGTATAAAGCAGAAAATGCCCAGATGTTTGAATAAAAACAAGCAGACATGCAGAGCTTACTAACACTTTTACTGCGAGATTTATTTTAGTAAAGCCCCCACTTAAGATAATCCTATTGCTGAAACACATCAGATAGAAAGATGCCACATGCTAACCCTGTGCAGGACAAACTCTGTGTCATTTGTGAGTACCTCAAAGTGCTGACGCTAATTTCCTAATGAATTCTATTTCCTACTCACCACCCTTCCATCACTTTTCCCTCGCTTCTTGTTTCCCCACTGTCCTGCCGACCACAACAAAGCCAGGCTAATTCATTTATAGCAAAACTGATAGAAACCCTGGACTGATGACAGCTGGCTTGTCTCTCCATCTCTCTTAGGAACTTTGGTTGTTTGTTGAAATTTGTTCCCGCGCCTTCCTTCCATTTATTAAATAACATGTCAGTGGTCTGAAGCTTTGTCAAACATAATAGGTATTCCACTGAGGCCTCTGAGTGGGGGAACGAAGATGTGAGCCTCTTAAATTTAATCTACTCTAAATGTGCATGTGCGTACACATGTGTGTATGTATCAGTAAGTGAATATATTCTCTCCAACAGCTGGAGTCCATTCATTCATCCACAGCTGAGCCCAGTTTGAGCTGCCATGCCCCTAAGTGATGCTATCAAACACTTCTGGGAAGAAAAAAAAATCAATGCAGACAATTCATCTCTTTATAGCTTTTATCATGCCGTTAATCATTTTTGGAAAAATAAAACAAAAAGACGTTCCTGAAAACATCCGAAATCAAGACAAATGTTAATTCGAAACACACACTTTGGGACTCAACATACAACTTTTGGTACACAATTTGCATTGTTGTAAAGCGTAGAGGCTAAAGTTTGTTACCCTGATGTTTCTGATCTGCAGGCTGCCCAGTTCCTGCAAGGACATTCGAGGATCCTTTCCCAAAAGACTGACTCCATCTTTCAGCCAGCTGATAGAAGGGATGGGGTCTCCAGATGCTTGACACTTCAATAGTGCCACACTGTCCACCCCAAGTGTCTGATTGGATGGTCCTTGGCGAATAATGGGTGGCGGTCTGTCTGTTAGCACTTAAACATAAAAACAAATTTATGAGCGCGCTATCTGCTTTCAGGTGGGTAATGGTGTTCGTATGTCAGATTGTAAAACAAATTGAGTCTAAGTATTAATCATAAAACACCCAGAGACAGATGTGGGCAGTGGTACCTGTCATAGGTTCAGCGTTTTTTCCCCCATGTCATTAAACTGTGCCACAGAACAATGAGCTTATCCTATATTTCTAAGAATGGTGGAAAAAAGCTGAGCAGTGTTTTCTTGTTTCATTGATGTGGTAGAGGATTGGTAACAGTTTCCTGTTACTGCCCGGGTAGCTTTATTTTTATACATTACCCAAGATTCTGTGGTGTACATGGGCGGTGAGACACTTGCTGGCTGAGTCAATGTGGTTTGCATAAATACTTCATTATGTGCATAGGGCTAAATTAAAATATGATTCTTATATATTGACCACTACTTTTTTTTAGTCTTCACAGCAAATGTTCAATTTTTAATTTAGGTAAAAGTTAATGCTATGATCTGTTCTATTCATATGAGCAGTCTCATTTGCTGTAATGCGCAAAATAAAGAAAAAAAGAAAAGCCTTTGGGTTACTTTTATGAATTAGTGGATAAGATAGAGGTGATCGCCAAAAGATTTAGCGCCAGAGCACATAGACAGTTTATAATTTAGAGTTGAATAATGTGGAGTCCCCGTGGCATCACAGAACCTACATTAATTAGAAAGTATGGATTAATGATGTCAGACCTGCAGGGGCTAATTACCAAGTCTACCTCAGTAACCTTTCAACACATTATCACGCCCTTGTTTCCAACCATTTTTTTTTTCTCGTTCATAGTTACATCTGACAAAAAGAAGAAACTCAAGGTAATTTACTTTTAAGGTGTGATGTCCCCTTGCTTGGGGTCAGCTTAGATGTAGGTGGAAAATAAGTGCAAATATAAAATTGATTGTTCGCCACAAGCCAAATGTAGGACTTAATGTTAATTGTTTTTCATCTGCTCAAAGGTGGAAATTAAAATGAAAAAGCAGTAAGGCAAAAAAAATGTGAGGCACCTTTGACCAGCCAGCTCCTGACTACATTATGGCAAATACATTATCCAAAAAGATATGTTTATGTTTATTAAATTTGTTCTTTTTTAAACAAAACACACAATACAAAACAATCTCATAAATGATAACGTACAAAAAAAAAAGAAAGGTAGCAGAAAGAAGAAAAAAATCTTATTACAAGTATATCTGCCCCTTTTATCAAACAATCAGTTCAAACAATAATAATCTTCCAGTAACAGAACAACATGAATAATTCTTTCTAATTGTCTAACTAATACAATATACATTACGCTTCTTCAATATATATATATTTAGTTTTGACCATTTTCTTAAATGTAAACATTGACTTGACATTTTTAACTTCATTCTCCAAACCATTCCATAATGCAATTCCCTGGATTGAGGTAGAACGTCCCTTAATTCTGTATTTTGGTTTTACTAAAATCTCTTTCCCCTTAAGATTATAACAACTGTGTCTTTTAACAAAATGTATTTGGATATTTAAAGGTAATGCGTTATTCTGAGCCCTAAACATAACTGATAAAACATTATAATCTACCAAATCATGGGACTTCAATAACTTCAGTTGATAAAATAATGTGCTTGATGGATGACAGTAATGTTTTCTAGTAATAATTCTTACAGCTCTTTCCTGTAATACAAAAATAGGCTTTGTGATTGTTTTACACGCTTTCCCCCAAACATATAGATAAGATAACATAAGATAGAGGAATTGTTGATTTTTTTTCTTTCATGAAACATTGCTCAAGATCAAAACTTACATCATGTCATCTGATAAAAAAAAAAAAATCTCATATAAATTACAATGAACATCAATGTTCAAGTTTTGTGACTCCAATGCAAAACGCGATTCAGAACAGAATCCTAAGCTGATAACCAGTAGCAACTGCACAAGCAGAGTGCAAAGCTTCGACGGGAGATTTGATGCATCAGATGCACGTGCTGATGTCATGTAGGAGTGACATAAGGAGGAGGCATAGCTCAACTTGGCCTTGGGTCTCTGGATCAGGAATTTTTCATTACAGATATCCTTGAACTCCACAGACTGATGGTGGAACTCAGGGCAGTAAATCACATGAAGACTGCAGCAGGTGTGGCCGTGACTTTTCCCTGACCCTCCCTTGTTCTGTCCTCCTTTCACTCATTCAGTCATAGAACCTGCCAACGCTCTTTTTTGTTGACATTCCTTTCAGTACATATATTTGAAGAAAAAAAAGAATGCCTGATTTGATTTCCATCTGCAAAATTTTGAAAACACTAACATAAAAATGATTTAGATAAAACAATAACTTGATATGCTTAATAATGCTCATATCTTGACTGAATATTTACATTCTTCAGATATACAGGTAGTCCCCGACTTACGAGCGCTCTTACTTACGAGGTTCCGGACATACGAGCTGGCGAACGAGCAGTACATTTGTAAAGAACATACAAAAAATACAGCACTTTTATGTGTTTTTTAGATGAAAGTGTGTTAGCTAACCGTTTGCAAACAAGTTTCTGAGCATGTTTATGAACTAATATGAACATTTGTGATGAAAAACGAGTGTTCGTAGTAGCGCTAGCATAAATTTTCCGACTTACGACCGAAAATCCGGACTTACGAGAACACGCGTTTCGTGTTCCGACGTACGAGATTTTCGTCTTACGAGATACTCGTAGTAACGGAACTCGCTCGTAAGTCGGGGACCACCTGTACTGTATGATTCTTTGAGAGTGATCTTGTACTGAATCATGCTTTGTTGTATCAGCTCTGTGAAGGACATAAAAAAGTGGAAAAAGTCTTCCTGTGGTGTTTTTAATTTTCTTGCTTGCAGGTATTTCAGCAGACATATGGATAACTGTCTATCTTGCCATCGTAGCAGCTGAGCAGATTAGATGCTCCCATACTAAGCAAGCACATTATTCATTCCGTTAAAGGCTGTTGTCACTCATTCAATTAATCTCCCTGTCTTTCTGTCCCTTCCTCCTTCCCTCATGCACATTTTTGTGCCTCGTCCAAATGCTGATCATTAAACTTGAAGAAACTCAAGGACAACGCTTTATTTTCCTACTGAAGGGAAAATAGGAAAGTTTTAATTAAATTTCCCCAGATTAAATAAGAAAAAAAAATAGAGTCAAGCAAAATACTGAAATTGGAAGTCAATGGTGCACTGCTAATTCATAAATGGTGAAATTGTTTGTAAAGACAACACCAACATATTTGTACTTGTACTGCATCCTTTCAAAGGCGTTTATGGCTAAAGCCCAATTAAAATTGAACAAGGCAGGCGAGCCATTTAAATAAAATGTCCTTAATTCAAGCATGCATCATCTGGCTGGTGATGAGCCTCCAGCTTCATCGTGTTTACAGTGTTGACATGGCATGCGCAAGTGTGCAGCTGTGTGCAGAGATGGAAAAAGTCACACTTTAGTTTTCCCTCACCATCTGTAACCTCCAGTTGAGCCTTAGCAAGAATGCTGCCTGCAACGGTCAGTGCCTGGCAAATGTAGTAACCAGCATCTGATCGCTGCACAGATGAGATGGTGAGCTCTCCGCTGGGCGACACTGAAAAGCGACTGTTGGGCTGTTGGGGTTGATTGGGAAAGAGCAAATTCTGAAGAAACAGGAACAAACAGCCAATTAGTGTGAGCATGAACCCAGGGAAACATGGAAAAATGACTAACCTATTTATGTACACGCTAAATCAAACTGGCACACTGAAATGATTTAAATATTAAACTGCTACAGCATGAGAAATGCCATCTATCACTTGGCTAACCAACCTAAATAAACAACAACAACAAAAAAAACATGTATAGACTTTTAATGCTATTCCTTGAAGTGTCAAAAAGAAAGCTTGGCTTTGATGGCGTTATCCCTTCCTTTCTTTCAGTTTAAACTCCACCACCGTCTTGAATTATTTTATTTGTGTTTGTTTACCCTATCTTTTTTCTTAAACTACAATATTGTACTTTTTTAGAAGACAATATAATACAATAAAAAAAATGTGATTGTGCAGTGGTCATGTTTTTTTCAGATACCGGGTATTGTATAGAATAACAAATAAAGTAATTCACAAAAAACACTTATGACTTTGTTTCATGTCCTTTTTGTGTAGGACAGCTGGAATCTATTGAAGCATGGATTTCACTAATGGGAAAAAATGTTCTTCATCAATCAGATTTGAAGTTTCTCATATCGCTGTTGACTCGAGATTTTCAAGATGACATTTTGTAATAAGATTATGACATATTTTAAAACTGATCTGAGACCTGGACTGTCCACTGGCCAGGACACTAAGCTGATAATTATTTTATAAAGAATACATTTTGCTCCAAGAAAACTGAATGACCAAGAAAAAAACGACTAGTATTAGGGAACTTACTTTACATGGAATAAAAGTGTCTACTTTGTATTTAGTTTTTATTTTTCCCATTTTTTGATGTCCAAAACTAATGTCAGCTCTCTTTTTGGGACCATGTTTGCTGTCAATCATGCAGGTGTAACATTTATTATTCATAATTTGTGACAGAAAATAATTACATTTTTATTCACAACTGTGAGATCCTACAATTTTGCTTTACTTTATGAAACAAATAGTGATGAACTGCACCAGTTTTGTTTCATTTGTAGATGAATGTTTTAGTGTTTAGCAGCTCAATTAAAAAACTGTTTTGTATTTTATATGAATGAGTTATCATTCTTGCAGATTGGCAATAGCAATTTTTGTCTGCCAGCCAATGTGAATAATCTCTTTTTAAGCATTATTTATTTTTTGTCCTAAGATTACCAAAGCAAGAATAACAAAAATAACATCCACAAGAAGTATACACAACTACATCAACCAAACATATGATGCTGTTGGTTCAAACTAGCTTTCATGCATCTTGAGCACTTGAGAAATGCGCACGTCATTGTCATTAAGTAGGAGGGGAAAAATATGTATATGTCCAGTCATTACAACAATTAATTGCCTTCAATTTACTATGCTTGAAGATATTTTCATATATCCATCACTTTATCAAAGAAAGCATTCAAGTGGAGATGTAATTGCCTTCAATTTACTATGCTTGAAGATATTTTCATATATCCATCACTTTATCAAAGAAAGCATTCAAGTGGAGATGTGCATCTGCTTGTGTGAAATGTTTGTGGTGTATTCAGATCCATCACCTCATTTTTAATAACAGTGCGACATCCACCAGCCTTAAATTTGAAGTTATAGTGACTCACTGAGCTTTAGGTCACCCCTAGGTGGGTGATTATTATGCCAAATGTTTGTGTGAACATGTTAGCTTGTTCGCACTTCTGCTTACAAAATAAACGATTCATAGTTGTTGGCCTCTAGGCAAAGAATGCATCTTTGTGTGAGTCCTCCAACCTCATCCAGAGATGAGTCATATATTTTTCTCATCTACAAGTCCCAACAGGGTCCTAATTGGCCCCGCTGTTGACTGTTGTGATCACTTCCAGGTACAGTACTTGAATCAAGTTATCGCTTGGAGTGAACGACACAATGATCTTATCAGTTCAGGGTCACAAAAAACGATTAACACTTTGCCAGGCTCGCTGTCATTTGGCAGCTCCGGAGAACAAAGGTGTATCATTTTGTGTTTTTAGTGAAGATACTGATTAGAGATTGCACAGTTCGAGCTGCTGTGTGCGTCTGTGTGAGCAGGGCAGAATAATAAGCACACCGTTGTGCATATAGCCAGGGGAATCCAAACAAAGCACTGAGCGTTAAAAAAGTACACCCATTATGTATTTAAAGATTCCTGCAAAAAATAGCTATTCACATTTATAAGTAGGGAAACAAGGGCAGCACGGTGGCACAGTTGGTAGAACTGATGCCCCTCAGAGAGCAGGTCACCCGGGTTCAAATCCTGACCGGGGGCCGGGAGGAGTTTGCATGTTCTCTCCATGCATGTATGGGTTTTCTCCAGGTACTCCGGTTTCTTCCCACAGATCAAAGACATGCATGTTAGGTTGATTGGTAACTGTAAATTGTCTCTAGGTGTGAGTGAGAGAGTGAATGGTTGCTTGACTCATTTGTCTCTGTGTGTCCCTGTGATGGACTTGCAAACTGTCCAGGGTGTCCCCTGCCTCTTGCACAGTGATAGCTGGACATGGGCATGAGTAACCCCCGCAACCCAAAAAAGGAAGAAGCTGTTAAAGATAATGGATGGATGGATGGAAGTAGTGAAACATAGAGAAAAAGAAGTTTAACAAATCTAAGCCAGGGTTTTGTTAAAGTGTTAGATCTTACCTGATTTCCCTCCTTTTGCCAGAAAACAGCCGGCTGAGGATTTCCTTTGGCCTCACATGGGAAGGTGGCAATGCGGCCTTGAGATACTATTTGATCCCTTGGACGGATGACAAATTGGGGTGGAGCTGAAGTCAAAGGCCCAAAGTAACAGTGTTAGAAGATTAGAACAGTACACAGTAAGAACAGACATCTGGGCTGCTGCAAGGCTAGAAGCTATAAGAGCTGAAGAACTTCAGGCAATAACGAGCAATAATTCACACGGTCATATCAAAATCAATAGTGTGTCCATGCAACATTCTATCTGGGTTTTGCTCTGAACAAAGAACAGTACTACGGTCGTAACCAGATTGGCCATTCATCCAGGTGAGGCTAAAGTTGAATGAATGACAATCACGGTGGCATTCACACAATGGAGAGCCTCAATCACAACGACGTTTGAGTTCCAGACAACACACCCATGCCTTAAACACATCCATCACTGCACCAGAGGCAGGCCCAAACACAAAGGGTTAATTGTGTCTGACTTTTCCATATGTAGCATTTACTCTGCATGAGAGTACATCACATATAAAAGTCAAGATCTGAAGTGGTTTGATACAACTTCTGATCGAAGAGGAGTTATAGAAAGAGAGTGAGAGAATAAAGAATGTTTCTGTGATTATCACACCTCAAGCTAACACCTCTCCATCAAAACGTGAAGAGAACCGACAATCTATCACACTCTGTTTTCTCAGTAAGTGTTCCACATTCTATCAATAGTCAGTCCACTTGTCACAGGCTCGCCTTAGGGCCAAAGAGAAGGATTTCTACAAAAACTTGGCAGACATGATTAACTAAGAAAGAAAAAAAAAAGAGCCGGAAGAACATAATGAAGTTATTCCGGTGTATTGTCTTTAATGTTCTTTAACAGCAGGTTAGGTAGGTATCTTGCAATGAATAAATAAGTTCAAAATGCATTTTACAAGACAAAAAGCAAGGAAATGCTGACTAATCTAACTGCATAATAAAGAACTACAAAAGATACTGTGTTTTCTTTGATTAAAAAAAGGGTTGGTTTCTGGTTTCAAGATATTTGATGACTTAAATGTCATGGTTTCAAAACCTCTAACCAGTTTCACAAGTCTGCTTCAATGCAGCCTAATGGTACTTTCAAACATTTATATTTATTTTACCGTAAGACAAATAAACAGGCCTACAGGGTATGATTTGATATAGGTTGACCTTGTATTTAAAAACTTGATCATGCCTTTTCCGTCAGTTAGACCTCCTCTGTACTCATATGCCACGATTAAGATACAGCACTGATATGAACAAAATGTTTTACTTATGCTTTAAAAGTAGAAGTCTACAAGCTATAGGTTTGTTAACCACCATGGGTTTGTCTTTTAAGTGCACATACAGAGCTGAAAGTACATCAATATACAGCATTTAGCTGCATGTCCTAAAATCTCTGTTTATTCTAACCTTGTCTGTGAGGGCCATGTTGTCCCATTTTGACAATACAGTATTTGCAAAGCATACATCAATGCCGCATCTCTTGCAGAAGCTAACATCATTTGCACAGCACACATGAAAGTCATCATAGAGTCAAAACTGCCTGACCTTTCATATATGAAGACAGTGGGTTAAATGATGTTTTACATGCATATTTAGAGACAAAGAAAATAACAGACTGCATGAAATTCTACAAAATAAAATCTGAATTGTTGCAGTGCAACACATTGAACTCTGTTTCTTTATATATATATATTTTTTTTTTATTTTTTATTTTTTTTGCAAGCCTTTTCTCTAATAAGCCAGCTGGTTTCGGTAAAGCCGGTTTCTACCCATTTGGCTGGTGTCTTCATGT
>JBBPBX010053201.1:0-12172 GCA_038048925.1 Garcialebias charrua | reverse complement strand
TGGTTGGAAGCTCATTAGCCCATAATTAAAAAAAATAATCCATACTAAGCCGCAGCATTGTATAAGTCGGGTTTCAAAGCATGTTAAAAATAGTGACTTATAGAGCAGAAATTACGGTAGTTCCATTGAATCAGGTAACAGGTGGAACCAGGTGAAGTTTCAAAGTGAAACCTTTATGAAGCGAGGGCTGGGCTGCTCCTGCTCTTCCAGGTCTTCCAGAACTTTAACCGGTCCATCACTGACGATACTTCCTCCCAGGAACACCTGGAACACACGAACCAGGTGAGCTGTGTGACTCTCAGAGGTCAGCAGGTCAATATCAGCAGCAGACAGGTGTTTGATCAGCACACCTGGCCGACCAGTTGGGGGTTCCTGCGGTCTGTGATGTCATACTGTCTGATGTCACCGTGCAGCCAATTACTGAAGTACAGGAAACGATCGTCCAATGAGATCAGGATGTCTGTGATGAGACCTGCAAAGGGGTGAGGGATCAGACAGGTGAGGGGTTGAGGAGGTCAAAGGTCAGGGCTCAGACATTGGGTTCACCTGGCATCTCTGGCAGCATCCAGCCCTCCACTTTCTTTTTGGGAACACCGATGACCTTCTCTGCAGCCCACTCACCTTCCTGAGACACAAACAGGAGAACCATGAGAACAAGTTCAGGTTCTGCAGGCAGAACTCATTCTCCTGGTTCTCCTGGTACTGGATCAACCAGCTGGGATCTGGTTCTGTAGCAGATTCTGTGGGATTACCCTAAAAAGGAACTGTTTCAGATGGAAATAACACTGTAGGTATCTTGGATGAGCTTTGTGAACCCTATGGTACTGACCGGTGTCTTGTAGAACCTGAAGACAGATGAACCCAGAGCACAGCCCACGTAGCCTTCAGAGGCACTTGGCTCATGAAGGAATCGGACCTCCAGAGGAATGGCACCGTCTTCTCCTAGATCCAGATTCTGCAGCTTCCTGTGGGTGCTCCATTCCCAAACATGCAGAGAGGATCCATAAAGACCTGGAGCGAGAACAGGGGACCACTATGAAGAAGTGAAAGTTGTCCTGAGGTCCTAGCTGGCCACCTACTGGGATCAGAACCGCCACAGAATGGGAAGTGTACACTACATTGTATAACCCAGAGAACATTTACTGGGCCTAAACAGTTCTGACATAGGATCAAGAACTTGGTGGTGTTTAGTGAGTCTCCTGGTAGTCCAGTTTTATGGTTCCCAGGGTGGAAGGGACAAGAATGAGGACTCAGTGAGGACAAACTGACTCACCTTTTTTAACGTCAGCTGGATCAAACCCGTTGGCCAGAACTCTGGGGGCGCCCCACTCAGTGCTGATCATCACATTGTGATGAGGCTGGTACCAGAAGTCATAGCCGAAAGGCGCCGCTTCGCCTGGATGCTCCCAGTTACCTATTACCTCGAACGTCTCACCATCCAGCAAAACAAAGCCACCTGCAACAAAATCAGGGACTCAGAGCAACCACCACAGGGACACAGACCAACCACAACAATGACTCGAACCGACCACCACAAGGACTCGGACCGGCGACAACTGTGACTCAGACGGGCAACCACAGATATAGTTATAGAACTCTACGAGGTCATGTGACCAGAGCGCCCTCTAGTGGTTTACAGAACTCTACGAGGTCATGTGACCAGAGCGCCCTCTAGTGGTTTACAGGACTCTACGAGGTCATGTGACCAGAGCGCCCTCTAGTGGTTTACAGAACTCTACGAGGTCATGTGACCAGAGCGCCCTCTAGTGGTTTACAGAACTCTACGAGGTCATGTGACCAGAGCGCCCTCTAGTGGTTTACAGAACTCTACGAGGTCATGTGACCAGAGCGCCCTCTAGTGGTTTACAGAACTCTACGAGGTCATGTGACCAGAGCGCCCTCTAGTGGTTTACAGAACTCTACGAGGTCATGTGACCAGAGCGCCCTCTAGTGGTTTACAGAACTCTACGAGGTCATGTGACCAGAGCGCCCTCTAGTGGTTCACAGAACTCTACGAGGTCATGTGACCAGAGCGCCCTCTAGTGGTTCACAGAACTCTACGAGGTCATGTGACCAGAGCGCCCTCTAGTGGTTCACAGAACTCTACGAGGTCATGTGACCAGAGCGCCCTCTAGTGGTTCACAGAACTCTACGAGGTCATGTGACCAGAGCGCCCTCTAGTGGTTTACAGAACTCTACGAGGTCATGTGACCAGAGCGCCCTCTAGTGGTTTACAGAACTCTACGAGGTCATGTGACCAGAGCGCCCTCTAGTGGTTTACAGAACTCTACGAGGTCATGTGACCAGAGCGCCCTCTAGTGGTTTACAGAACTCTACGAGGTCATGTGACCAGAGCGCCCTCTAGTGGTTTACAGAACTCTACGAGGTCATGTGACCAGAGCGCCCTCTAGTGGTTTACAGAACTCTACGAGGTCATGTGACCAGAGCGCCCTCTAGTGGTTTACAGAACTCTACGAGGTCATGTGACCAGAGCGCCCTCTAGTGGTTTACAGAACTCTACGAGGTCATGTGACCAGAGCGCCCTCTAGTGGTTTACAGAACTCTACGAGGTCATGTGACCAGAGCGCCCTCTAGTGGTTTACAGAACTCTACGAGGTCATGTGACCAGAGCGCCCTCTAGTGGTTTACAGAACTCTACGAGGTCATGTGACCAGAGCGCCCTCTAGTGGTTTACAGAACTCTACGAGGTCATGTGACCAGAGCGCCCTCTAGTGGTTTACAGAACTCTACGAGGTCATGTGACCAGAGCGCCCTCTAGTGGTTTACAGAACTCTACGAGGTCATGTGACCAGAGCGCCCTCTAGTGGTTTACAGAACTCTACGAGGTCATGTGACCAGAACGCCCTCTAGTGGTTTACAGAACTCTACGAGGTCATGTGACCAGAGCGCCCTCTAGTGGTTTACAGAACTCTACGAGGTCATGTGACCAGAGCGCCCTCTAGTGGTTCACAGAACTCTACGAGGTCATGTGACCAGAGCGCCCTCTAGTGGTTTACAGAACTCTACGAGGTCATGTGACCAGAGCGCCCTCTAGTGGTTTACAGAACTCTACGAGGTCATGTGACCAGAGCGCCCTCTAGTGGTTTACAGAACTCTACGAGGTCATGTGACCAGAGCGCCCTCTAGTGGTTCACAGAACTCTACGAGGTCATGTGACCAGAGCGCCCTCTAGTGGTTCACAGAACTCTACGAGGTCATGTGACCAGAGCGCCCTCTAGTGGTTTACAGAACTCTACGAGGTCAAGTGACCAGAGCGCCACAGAACTCTACGGCTGTGTCTCAATTCAGGGGCTGCATCCTCATGAGTGCGCATTTGTCGGCCGCATACGTCACTGCCCCGCGCGGAGGACTGTCCCAATTTGAAGACTCCTCCTCATGCGGCCGAGGAATGCGGCCTACTTCCTGCCGAAATCGAAGGATGCATTCGTGAATCCTTCAAGACGGAGGCTATCCCAGAATTCATAGCGCCAGCAGAGATTTCGCGGGGGGGGGGACTTTCTGCGTGCAGTGTCGGGCTGCTGCGTGTTGTTGAGTCATCAGCTCGTTTTAACAACAACCTCAGCGCGAATATTCATTCAACCTTTATTTAGTCATCTCAAACAACCTCAGCTCGAATATATCTCATTAAAATTTTACTACAGAAACGACAAAAAAAAATGTGTGAGCTGAATATACAGTATATTAGTGTTTCTGAGTTTACTGTTTTTGAAGAACTGATTACAAATCAGATTATTTTACACGTGCGTAGCAAGGATTTTCTGAGGGGCAATCTTTTAAAACCCAGAGTGGACCTAGAAATGCAAGTTGTCCAGTAGCTCAGTTGGTAAATCAACTTGCGATTGGTGCAGAGATGCTTTTCTCGAAGCTGGTTCGAATCTCACTCGGTACGGTTAAAACTTATTTTACGTTTGTCTTTTATTGGATAAAAAAAAAGAAGGAGTTTCACAAACTCCTTCCTTTTAATCTCAGTCCTCATTTTTTTATCCAATAAAAGACAAACGTAAAATAAGTTTTAACCGTACCGAGTGAGATTCGAACCAGCTTCGAGAAAAGCATCTCTGCACCAATCGCAAGTTGATTTACCAACTGAGCTAATGGACAACTTGCGTTTTGGAGGTCCACTCTGGGTTTTAACAGATCGCCCCTTATAAGCTGATTTGTAATCAGTTCTTAACAAACAGTAAACTCAGAAACACTAATATATATACATGTATTCAGCTAACTAATATATTTTAGCGGCGTCCCTTCTCTTTCCACACACACCAAGCGGCACACAAGAACTTCCCACCCACTTCAAGAGAACGCCCCACCCACTTCAAGGCCGGCAAACCTGAAGGCTAGACCGTCCCATTTCAGCAGTTTCGCTCAGCCCACTCGGTCTTGTGAGTGCGTGGCCTACTCGGCCCAGCTAGGCTGGGTCCTCATGAGGACGCAGCCCCTGAATTGAGACACGCCTACGAGGTCAGGTGACCAGAACGCCCTCTACTGGTTTACAGAATTCTACGAGGTCATGTGACCAGAACGCCCTCTAGTGGTTTACAGGACTCTACGAGGTCATGTGACCAGAGCGCCCTCTAGTGGTTTACAGAACTCTATGAGGTCATGTGACCAGAGCGCCCTCTAGTGGTTGACAGAACTCTCCAGGGTTATGTGACCAGAGCGCCCTCTAATGGTTTATAGAACCTTATGGGTCAAAAGAGGTTAGATGTGGTGCTGGTCACAGTTGGGGTTCTCAGATTGTCGATTCTTCATCAACTTGTCCATGTTGGATTTTGACTCTGAATCTGAACCAGGTTCACAAGTCCTCTGCAGGTCTTACCTTTGCCTCCCCCTGATGGCTCGCCCATGCAGCTGATCATGATCTGACCACTTCCCAGACAGTGGCTGGTGTGAGGGTTGGCCAGGCCACACTTCCAGTACAGGTCCACTGGTTCCACCATCTGAAGACAGAACCAGAGAGGTTTGGGTCAGTCATCTGGTTCTGAACAGCAATTCAGTTTATGTATATACTGTAGCGCCAAATCACAACAAAGTTGTCTCAGAGCACTTTACAGGAACATTCACATAGAAAAGACAATTAGTAAATCCAAAAAAGTTAAGTCTGGTCCTCTGGACATTCAAAAAAAAAAGCAAAAAAATTGTAGAAACGTTTCGTCTTTCGTCCGAAAGACTTCCTCAGTCTGAGAAGCTGTATTCAGCTCATGCCTCCTACCCACTGCACAACTCGAAACGCGCCTGCCGTCCCCTTTTTGCCGCTGGTCACGGTCCCACTGAACCACTGAACACCGTCTGATGACGTACACTAGGGGGTAGCAGAGGGAGGGGTCTCTGGCTTGTTTTCCGGGTTCAGTTGTTGTTTTAACTGCACCTCCGACGGTCTTCGATGAGATTAAAACTTTTTTTTATGTTTGGGGTGATCTACACTGGAGAGGACAGCAGCCTGTCAGCAGCAACTGTAAAAATGCCACGTTTCTTACCGGAGTTTGGGTCCAATTCCTGGAGGCTCGATCCGGTGAGTTTAAAAAGTCCGAAAAAAGTCCCGTTGTGGTTGTGTAATCAGATAGCGAGGCTCTCCCGACTGTTTGCCGGATGCGTCGAGCCGCCAGAGATCAACATTTGGGACGTCTGCGGCTCGACGGCGACGCGCGCGTGCGTGTGCAGGCTGCCGTCGCGCCGCTTCGATCACTCGAATCTCGCCGCTTCCTTGTTCGCCGTGACTCCACGCGTCTCCTCCATAGACTTTGAATGTAAACCGGTGTTATCCGGCCACTTCGGCCGCTCGACAAAGGGGGCAGTGGGTACGAGGCATGAGTCTTATAAATAGCACCTTCTCACAGTGGATCAACCAGTTGGCTGATGACAGCTGAAACCAGCTGCTCACATGATCAAGGAGGACCATCAGCCTAACGATGGATCGTTAGCACCCTGATGGTTGTTTGCTATTCACAGAGGGCTGAGTGATACTAGCAATAACAGCATTGTAAGTGGGGGACAGTTGAACCCGGAGGCCTCCACCTCTGTTTAATGATGGACGGTTTCTTTTCACAAAGATGGCCTCCTTTACTCCTCTCTCAAACCATTGTTCCTCTCTATCAAGGATGTGAACATCTTCATCCCTGAAAGAGTGACCTCTGACCTGGAGATGAGTGTAGACCACAGAGTCCTGACCTGATGATGTTGATCTTCTGTGCTGGGCCATCCTTTTGGCCAGTGGCTGTTTAGTTTCCCCGATATAAGACTGATCACCCTCCTGACACTGAACAACATACACAATATTACTCTGTTTGTGCCGGGGGACTGGATCTTTGGGATGAACCAGTCTTTAATGTATTTTGGGGTTTAAAAGCCACTGGGACGTTGTGTTTAGAAAATAAACGTCTCAATGTCTCTGAAACTCCTGCAACATCTGGAATGACCACTGGTCTGGGTCTGGGTTCCTTCTTTTCACCTGATGGCTGCTGGAGTCCTGTTTGGGTTTCTTCTTTCAGGAAGGCCCAGTTAGGATATCCACATTTCTCTAGAGCCTGTTTTGTGTGTGATTTCTCTTCTGTCTGGCTCCTGAGTTAGTGGGGACGCTGTCTGCTCTGTGGTACAGAGTCCTGATGACTCCTAACTTGTGCTCCAGAGGGTGATGGGAGTCAAACTGTAAATACTGGTCTGTGTGGGTGGGTTTGTGGTACACCTCAGTTTGCAAATTTCCTCTATCAGAAACTGAGACCTCACAGTCCAAGAAAGCCAACCTGCCATTTTTTACATCTTCTCGTGTGAACTTGATATATTTATCCACAGAGTTGATGTGATCAGTGAAATGTTGGACTTCCTGAGATTTAATTTTAACCCAGGTGTCGTCAACATACCTGAACCTGACTCACGGCGGCGGCGAGCGGAGAGCGGACGGCAGTCCGTCAAAATTAGAAATTTTTCTATTTCTGCCGGACGCCGGAGCTGTGCCGGAGTCAACTTTTGAAGATTACGTCGCACCAACAGGAAAAGGAACGAGCACAACTTCCGTATTTACAAAATAAAATCACCACGGGCGGACTAATCCTAGCTCTATACGGATTTATTTGTACAAAAATGCTTTCAAACTATCATTTATGACTACGCCTACAAACGCAATACAAGAAATAAATAAATAAATAAAGTATTTTATTCTGAAATGTAATACATCACTTCCTGTTGCTCAAACCATGTCCTGTCGCTCATTTACGAGAGAAGATCAAGGCAGCAGTCTCTACCATAGATATCATATATAGAACACTAGATACCGCATGGCCCGCTCTCGCCTATAGAGCTTTGGAGCACACGTCACTGTGTGGGCGGGTGTCGGGGCGTTCCGGTCTTGACCGCCATGTTTGTTGCCCTCAGAAAAAATAAAAGAAATTCAGAAGATTTTCCATTGTTTTCGCGCTGTATCTTCCGTCACGGTTCTGAAAAGCAGGCAAAATAAAGTGGACTGTATCCTAATAAGCTTCTCCCAGGTGAGAAAAAAAAACTACATGGAAAAAATCGGTATAATTGGAAATGTTGCCCGTTTGAAATAAATAAATAAATGGAGCAGAGACCCGGAGTAATACTTGCCTCCACTGACATTCCCTTCACAGTCATTTTAGCAGACCTTGTGTCAGTGTTTACACCACAAATAATTTTTATAATTACAAATCACTGGGAGAGCTGGTCCAATCTATGAACAGCTGGGTAGATGATTTGGACATTTTTAAAGCCCCCAGATTGTAAATATGTTGAAGGTACGTTGTTTTTGGCTCCTTAATTGTACATAAATTATTAATTTACATTTCTTTCAGAATCAAACAACCTTCTGTATGCTAGGAGTATTAAAAACTGAGAACACTTGATTTTTAAAGTATGTTTTTTAACTAAATTACAAAGGTCCAAGTTGAAAATTACCTTATTTTTAATGACTTGAGCATGTCTAATAACATGTAGACTTCAAATCTTGATTAGATTACTATAATCACTATATACAGTATATGTATTAAGATGCATATATATACTGTATATTATAGATTGTCTTTTCATTCACCATTTTAATTGTGTTCACAGGTTCTGCTCTGACTCTGAGCCACCAGAACACCGTGGGTCATGCTGAGTAACAGTGTGTCTACACACAGAAATAAAATGGTGTGTGAATCATCAAAACACCTACATTAAAATACAGCGAGCAGTAAAAAAAATCTTAAAGTTAAAGCATGTGGTTTCATCATAAACACCAACTCCTGAACTTGGAGCATCTCCTGATGGACTCAGTGTGATCGCTGCTGCCTGGAGAAAGTTCCCTCACAGATACAAGACATGCAGCATCCAGCAGCTGGAGGCAGGAGATGAAGTTTACCTGCAGAAGCATCACCCACTCTGCACAGGTGCATAATCAAACCACTGTGACCTTGTGTGGACCACACAGACATGGCTGGACGTCTACAGAAAGCATGAAGCTTCCTAAAGATATTTCTCAGAGCTTGTACTTCAAGGGAGACATAATTATGTAAAACATGCTGTTGACTTATATTTGCACATTTTTGTGTGTTTTCTATAAAATGTATTAACTCACACGTTCATCACATTTACTGGAAATGTTTAATTACATCAAATGTTTACTTCAAAATGGATCTGTTTCATTTCAAATTCAAACAATGACAACAATACGGCAAAGCAATGAAGTCCTGTATAGTACCTGACTTTTTTGTGTCACCCCTAAGAAATTCTTTGTCTAGCTGTTTTTTATTCAGCTCTGACCTGAGCTCCCTGTTTTCCTGTAAGAGACGATTAATTTCTGCTCTTCTTTGTTCGCACAACTGACATTCTGTTTGTCGCCTTTTTGCTGCTGGTTCATCTTCCTCCTCCCCATCTGCAGCGACAGTGATGTCCTCTCGTGGGGTTTCCACCGCAGACTCCACAACTTGCTCATGCTCCTCTCCAGCAGCCTCCACAAGCTGTGTGTGCTCATCTTCTGCTGCCTCCATCACTGGTTGTTGCACATCTCCTGCAGCCTCCACTGCTTGTTGATTTTGCCTTTCCATCACTTCCTGGCCTTCATCTTCCCCTTGTGCTCTGCTGTAACGTCTCTTTAATGGACGAGCATGTCGGTCTGATGTTGACACTTTCACCTCGGAGTGTCCCAAGTGCAGTGTTGGAGCCCAGTCGGGATTTGACTCATCCATCTCATAAGAAGATTTGCCTTGAAGAGAACGCAGATCAGTAATATAATTATTGCCAGAAAACATTACTGTCATCCATCTAGTATATTTTTTTTGAGTTGAAATTACTGAAGTTCCATTGGTAGATTACCTTATTTTAATGGTGATGTATAAATGTCATAACAATGTACAAGCCCAAAACCAGAAAAGTTGGCACGTTGTGGAAATCGCAAATAAAAACAGAATACAATGACTTGCAAATCTTTTTCAACCTATATTCAATTGAACACACTGCAAAGACCACATACTTAACGTTCGAACTGGTAAACTTTGTTATTTTTTGCAATTATTAGCTCATTTGGAATTTGATGCCTGCAACATGTTTCAAAAAAGCTGGCACAAGTGACAAAGAAGACAGAGAAATTTGAGGAATGCTCATCAAACACTTATTTGGAATATCCCACAGGTGAACATGCAAATTGGGAACAGGTGGGTGCCATGATTGGGTATAAAAGCAGCTTCCTTGACATGCTCAGTCATCCACATAGAAGGATGGGGCGAGGGTCACCACTCTGTGAACAAATGCGTGGGCAAATTGTCGAACAGTTCAAGAACAACTTTTCTCAACGAGCTATTGCAAGGAATTTAGGAATTTCACCATCTACGGTCCGTAATATCATCAAAAGGTTCAGAGAATCTGGAGAAATCACTACACGTAAGGGGCAAGGCCGAAAACCAACATTGAATGCCCGTGACCTTCGATCCCTCAGGCGGTACTGCATCAAAAACCGACATCAGTGTGTAAAAGATATCACCACATGGGCTCAGGAATACTTCAGAAAACCACTGTCAGTAACTACAGTTCGTCGCTACATCTGTAAGTGCAAGTTAAAGCTCTACTATGCAAAGCAAAAGCCATTCATCAACAAGATCCAGAAACGCCGCCGGCTTTGCTGGGCCCGAGCTCATCTGAGATGGACTGATGCAAAGTGGAAAAGTGTTCTGTGGTCTGATGAGTCCACATTTCAAATTGTCTTTGGAAACTGTGGACGTCGTGTCTTACGGACCAAAGAGGAAAAGAACCATCAGGACTGTTATAGGCGCAAAGTTCAAAAGCCAGCATCTGTGATGGTATGGGGGTGCATTAGTGCCCAAGGCATGGGTAACTTACACATCTGTGAAGGCACCATTAATGCTGAAAGGTACATACAGGTTTTGGAGCAACATATGCTGCCATCCAAGCGACGTCTTTTTCATGGACGCCCCAGCTTATTTCAGCAAGACAATGCCAAGCCACATTCTGCACGTGTTACAACAGCGTGGCTTCGTAGCAAAAGAGTGCGGGTCCTCCCCTGGCCTGCCTGCAGTCCAGACCTGTCCCCCATTGAAAATGTGTGGCGCATTATGAAACGTAAAATACGACAACGGAGACCCCGGACTGTTGAACAACTTAAGCTGTACATCAAGCAAGAATGGGGAAGAATTCCACCTGAAAAGCTTCAAAAATTGGTCTCCTCAGTTCCCAAACGTTTACTGAGTGTTGTTAAAAGGAAAGGCGATGTAACACAGTGGTAAATATGTCCCTGTGCCAACTTTTTTGCAATGTGTTGCTGCCATTGAATTCTAAGTTAATGGTTATTTGCAAAACAAAATAAAGTTTCTCCGTTCGAACATTAAATATATTGTCTTTGCATTCTATTCAGTTGAATATGGGTTGAAAAAGATTTGCAAGTCATTGTATTCTGTTTTTATTTGCGATTTGCACAACGTGCCAACTTTTCTGGTTTTGGGCTTGTACTACCCTTAAATATTCAGACACATTTTGTTAAAAGATGAAGCGCTTTAATGTGTAATATGTTGAAATTTGAAAATTGAGATGAGTTACTCATTTTTTGTTACTTATAGATTATTCTTTGAATAGATTGTTTGGAAAAGGGGCAGATATAATAAGATAGTTTCTTCTTTCTGCTGCCTTTCATTTTATATTTTCTTTTTTTTTGTCTTTGTTGGGTATTTATTTTGATAAAATGAATAAAGAAATAAATTAATAATAAAAAACAATATGCTACAGTCAATGTGACAACACAATCAACTTTAAACAGTTTATTTTAAAATAACACAGATGTCCGACCTAAACTTGGTTGACCCACTATGCACTGAACTCGACCAAAACATGATACACCTTGACAAAATGGCACAACTCCAGTAAACTGATTTAAAATACTCACCTGAATGGAAATGTCTGGAACAAACAAGCATGTATCTTGTGATGTTGGAGAACGTTACATCAGGACGTCTCACTGCTGATATCCATGCCATTCGTCTCCCCTCGCGTTGTTTCCAGGTAGGGAAACTATAAAACGAGAGTCCGTTTTCTATTTTTTTTACCTTTTCTGTCGTGTGAACGGACATTGCATCCTATTACACAGCAATTTAGGACCATTGCTAAGCTGTTGAAACCTGATTCGAACAAAATACGAGCAAGGCAGGAAAAATGGCGGATCGACAAAAAACTACAAAAAAAACTACCCACAATGCTGTGCGTGGTGGACCAGTGACGTCACGCTCAAAAGCTCTATTGGAGCTGACGAGATTTCAGGCGGCCATCTTGGAGCTGGCCACCGCTCCACTCAGCCTTATATATTTGGCAGGCACAATAAAGTATCAGCGCATTTAATCAATCATAACATGCTGAATATTAATCCCATTGCCACATATTTAAATGTTAGGCATACAGCTATTAAAACTGCATGTATAGGAACATATAGTTTAGCATATTTAAATAATTTTGGTGGAATACCATACTTAATTATATGACATGTTTAGCAAGATACAACCAAAGATGCAATTTATTCACACACACATTATGTATACATATTAGATACTGTAATTATATATACAGTATGTATATATATATATACAGTATGTATATACTGTATATATATATACATATATATACATACATACAGTATATATATATATACTATATATATACA
>JBBPBX010053200.1:0-17767 GCA_038048925.1 Garcialebias charrua | reverse complement strand
ATATATATATCAACAAAATATGAACTGTCAGAATAAAGCAAACAAACAAAAAAACAGTAAAGGGTTTAGTGGATTAGAATGGTGGACTAACATTTGTCGTTGATTTTTAAAAATTAATTTATTCTCTCTGGAAGTATTGAACATATTGCAACGTATTTCTACGAGTGCCAGTATTTGCCTAACATCTTGTCTTAACTCTTTTTGTTTAAAACAAACACACACTCTTTCAGAAGCAGCATATTTATGCCTCTTTTTGTTAACAGGAGCAACAATTACTTCTCAGCGTGCGGGACGAGGCGAGTCAAGTGCTGAGCAGTCAAACGATTTGGTAAATATGATTTAAAGTAATTGTGTATTTTATGTTGTCGTCCTCAATGACACTTTTTATTTAAAAAATTTATTTAGCAAAAATGTGTTCCATTTATTTCATAAATGTTGTATTTATATTATTCAAAAATATATGATAAACTGTTTAGGAGCAACAAAACAACGTGTCAGACGCATAACAAACAACATTTTAATACATTACAGTGGCTGAAATACAACTTAGCAGATGGTAGAGAAAATTTATTATTCTACTTGTTTTTGTGTTTTTAGATTATGCATAATATTCTAAAGATACTTTCAAATCTTTAAATAACTCATACATCTTAAACTTCTATCTTCATGTTTTAGGCTTCACTTATGAAAATGTTGTCATTGACAAACTTGCATGTGTGTTTGAACAGGATAGAGAAGAAAATGCTTTGAACTATGCTGGTCTGGATTTGTGCACAATGAATGTAAGATACTGGAAAATGAAAGAGAACAAAGGATGTGTTTACTCCTCTGTCAGAGCTAATTCACAAACGCAGCCGCTCTGATCAGAGATGAAGCAGTCTGTGCACGTCCTCCTATACATTTTGATGTGATCAGCTTTGGTAATTTGCAGTGCTACATTATTATAACAAAAAGCAACTGCTGTGTAAAGTTACTATAAATTGATGTTTATTGTGTGGCAGATATTGAAGTGCTGTTGATACTATTGAAACCAAGTAGTGTTATTTTTTTAATAAAATGATTTTTTTTTGGCACCAAAGTTTTATAACACATTTTTAACACAAGTTCTACGTTTTTTTTTATGAAAAGGTTGAAGTTCTTTGTGTGAGGTGATCTACTTTGTGATGAAGAAAATGTGTTCTGCTTGTTGTTGACTTCTACCTCTGTTCTTATTAAAAAAGTTCACAATCCCATCCAGAATTTGTCCCCATTGACTTCCTGTTTTTTTTTTTTATTTCACATATTTTTATTGATATTTTGCATATAGAACAAAGGTATTTACAAATTTGAGGGTATAAAAGTGTTGAAGATAAACAAACTATTCACACCTTTGACTCTAACATGCCTTTTTTTCAGGAACACCAATCACATACAGAACACCTCCAATAGTGAAACACAGTAAAGTGAAAGTAATAATAAATAACATATAAAACAATAAAAATAAATAAATAAAAATAACTTTTAAAAAAAAAGGGGGGAAAAGAGAGAAAAAAAAATGTAGGTGTGCAGGGGAATTTGTATTTCTACATTAAAGCAACAAATTCCATAAATGGCTGCCAGATAAAGTAGAATTTGTTCAAATTTCCAGATTTAGTATATCTAATTTTCTCCACTTTCAAAAAGGACATGACCTCATTTATCCACATTGTGCTGGATGGAGTTTTAGTTGATTTCCAATTACAAAGAAGGTGACGCCTAGCGATCAAGGATGTAAAAGCTATCACCTTCAACTCTCTTGTGGAGTATTGACTATATTGCTCCGGGAGACCGAATATGACAGTATAAGCCGAGATGTCAATAGTTTTCGAAAGTACAATCGATATGGTATGAAAGTAAATTTGCCAGAAGTTCACAAGGGCTGAGCACGAAAAAAACATATGTGTAAGATTGCAGGGCGAGCCTCCACAGCGGTCACAAACATCTATTACATTAGGGTAGATCCGTGCCAGTCTAGATTTTGAGTAATGACATCTGAATATTACTTTGAACTGTATCAGACTCAGGCGGGCACATATAGAGGTATTATGAATAGCCATCAGAGCTTTCTCCCACCAGTGATCATCAAAAACTAGCCCCAATTCCTGCTCCCAAGCTCTCTTAGTGCTTGTGGTTAAAAACACATCATATGATTGAATAGAATTATAAATCTTTGAAATTAAGGACCCTTGCAATGGGTTAAGTTGTATAAATTCGCTCCACGGCTGTTCAGGAGGCAGATGAGGAAAATTAGGAAATAAGGATTTTGCACAAGCTCTTATCTGAAAATATCTAAACAAATGAGAGGGTGGGAGATGAAATTTAGAAGCTAAATCAGTGAAAGAGCAAAACAACCCTTCTCTAAATAAATCTTTGAAACATTTTAGTCCTTTATTCTGCCATAAGGAGAATGTTGGATCAGTAAGAGCAGGTTTAAACATTGGGTTTTTTAAAATTGGGGTCAAGACTATGGGGTCTGTAAATTTAAACTGTTTCCTAAACTGAAACCATATCCGGAATGTATCTACCACTATGGGGTTGGTAGTTTGGCCAGAGGGATTCACAGAAGTTGGACCTGTAAGCAAAGCTGAAAGTGAAGCTGAGGGACATGAATATATTTCTAATTGACACCAGGTTATATCAACGGGATTAGACCAGAAAGCAATTTTGTTAATATTAGCTGCCCAGTAATAAAATCGAAAATTTGGTAAGCAAAGACCACCATGAAACTTACAGTTCTGAAGTGTTTTTTGTCTTACTCTGGGTGTTTTGCCGTTCCACAAAAAATTACCAATAGCTGAATCTAAAGAATTAAAAAAACTTCTTGGTAAAAATACAGGTAGACATATAAAAAGAAACAAAAATTTTGGCAGGATGTTCATTTTAACAGTGCTTATTCTCCCTATCAAAGAGAGTGGGAGGGATTCCCATTTTTGAAAGTCTTTTTTAATATCCACCAAAAGTGAAAGAAAATTTTTAGAGTACAGAGACTTAAAAGATCTGGTTATGTTGACCCCAAGATATCGAAAACCTGAAGGGCATAGCTTAAAAGGGACATCCGATTGGGAGAGTTGTAAGGCCAAGTGGTTAACAGGATAGCATTCACTCTTGATGACATTAACTTTATACCCTGAGAAATGGGCGAATCTGTGAAAAAATTTCACAATTGCGGGACAAGTTCTTATTGGATCAGTAACATATAGAAGCAAATCGTCTGCATATAATGACAATCTTATTTCTGTATGGCTCCTGATGATTCCATTAACACTTGGAGAGGATCTCAAAAAAATACTCAAAGGCTCTATTGCAAGTGCAAACAAAAGGGGCGATAGGGGGCAACCTTGTCTGCATCCTCTATTTAAAAGAAAATATCCGGATCTGTTATTATTGGTAATAATACTGGCACAGGGCAAAGTGTAAAGAAGGCGTATCCACGATATAAAGTTTTTACCAAATCCAAATTTTTCCAAAACGACAAACAAATAACTCCATTCAACCCGATCGAATGCCTTCTCAGCGTCAATTGTTATGACAACCTCAGGCGCTAGTGAAGTCCCCCTCGAATAAATAACATTCAACAATGTGCGAACATTGTAATAAAGTTGACGTCCCTTTATGAAGCCAGTTTGCTCCCTGGAGATAATTGTTGGGAGAACTCGTTCAAGTCTTTGAGCCAGGGCCTTTGCAAGAATCTTTGTGTCAACATTCATTAAAGATATTGGCCGGTAGGAGGTACAGAGATCAGGATCCTTGTCCTTCTTTAAGAGAACGCTGATGGAAGCTTGCCTTAACGAAGGGGGAAGTGAACCGAGTAACAGAGACTCAACATAGACAGAATAAAGCAATGGAATAAGTTTAGCTTGAAATACTTTAAAAAACTCAGATGGGAATCCATCGGGTCCCGGAGCTTTATTATTTTGCATATTTTGTAAAGAAGTATTTAACTCCTGGATAGTCAGACCAGATTCTAGATGATCAATCAATTCTGGGTGTAAAGAAGGAAACTGAAGCTCATCCAGGAACTTATGCATATCAGTCAGATCTGTTGGAAGTTCAGATTTATACAGGGACTCATAAAATGATGAAAAAACCAAATTAATAGTTTGCATGTCCTCCTGCTGGACCCCCGAGCCGTCTGTAATACGACATATTGAACGTGAAGCTGCTTGGCGGCGCAATTGATGAGCTAATAATCTGCTTGGCTTGTCTCCATGTTCATAATACCTAGCACGAGAATGAAGCATAAGGCGCTCCGCCTCATTAGTTGTAATAAGATCCAGCTCAGTTTGTAGGACCAAACGACGCTTTGAAAGATTATCAGATGGAGTAGCTGCAAGCTGTTGATCAACCAATTCCAACTCAGATACAAGCTTCTGAATCTTTGACATCTTCAATTTCCTCACATGCGCAGAATATGAAATTATCTGACCACGTAAATATGCCTTCAAAGAATCCCACAGGAGCGCCCTAGAAATTGGTTCAGAATCAGAATCATTAAGTGCAATAAAATCCTCTATTGCGTCCGTAATAAATTTGTGAAATTTATCATCTAATAATAATGAGGTGTTAAATCGCCATTGAGAGGGATATCGAGGCCCAGGTGCAATCTGAAGATCAAAAGAGACAGGAGCATGATCCGAAATAATGATTGGGTGATATGTAGCATTTGATACTTTAGGCATAAGTTTAGCATCTATAAAAAAATAATCTATACGTGAAAAAGTCTGATGAACAGGTGAATAAAAAGAATATTGCTTATTGTTCGGATTATGAGATCTCCAGGGGTCAACACAACCATTATTTAACATGAAACTATTTAGGGTTCTAGCCATTGATGATTGGGTTAGAACAGGTTTAGAACGGTCTAACAGAGGATCTATAGTACAGTTCATATCCCCACCAAAAATCAAAACAGAGTCATTCAAAGATGGCAAAATTTCAAACAGCTTATTCATAAAACCAGGATTGTCAAAATTGGGAGCATATACATTAACTAGCAAGGTGGATACATGGAATAAAGTACCTAATACTATCAGATATCTGCCATCTTTGTCTGAAATGACTTTAGACATTTTGAATGGTACAGATTTACCTATTAAAATAGCAACCCCTCTAGCCTTTGAAGTAAAACTGGAGTGGAGTACCTCTGCAACCCATGAACATCTGCGGATGTTGGATGTTGTCTATCATGGTGCACTAAGATTCATAACTGGTTGTGATTATCGTACCCACCACTGCACCCTGTATTCATTGGTTAATTGGACATCATTAACCTCATGCAGACTCTTCCACTGGTACATTTTCATCTTCAAATCACTTCTTGGTCTGCTGCCCTCATACATCTCCTCCTACATGTCTTTGCGTGAGTGCAGCTACAGCGTGCGCTCTCAGGACATGATTACCTGCAGTGTTCCATCAGTGAGGACTGAACTTGGAAAAAGGGCCTTCTCCTACTCCGCTCCTGCTTCATGGAATATCTTACAAAAAGATCTGAAGCTCTCGACCTTGACTTCTCTAAATGGTTTTCAGAATCTGTTGGAATCCTGGCAAAAACCAATGCAGATTTGTTCCTGTCTTTGATTTTATACATATACCTTATAATGTTTTGCTAGTTTTTTGATACTTTGTTAAAAGGAGGAAATATGTATATGTATATATATATGTATATATATATATATATATATATGTATATATATATATATATGTATATATATATATATATATATATATATATATATATATATATATATATATGTATATATATATATATATATATATATATATATATGTATATATATATATATATATATATATATGTATATATATATATATATATATATATGTATATATATATATATGTATATATATATATATATATTTTTTTTTCTCTCTCTTTTGTTTTCTATTGTTTATTGTTTGTTTGTTTATTGTTTAAGGAAATTCTACCATTGCTGTTCATTGTTCTTTAGTTTTAGCAGGTCGCTTTCGTAAATGAGCCCATGAGGTTCAAAAGATTTACCTGACTAAATAAAGGTTGAATGAATGAATTTAAGTCTAGACTGGTCTTTAATTCTCATATGGGTCTCCTGTAGAAAAACAATGTCAGGTTTCAAACGTTTTAAATGAGAAAACACCTTACTTCGCTTGACAGCGCACCCTAAACCTCTAATATTCCAGCTAATAAATCTTACATTTGAGTTATTTGCATTAGCCATGTAAAATATGCGTTAATATTGATGAAACATTCAGCCTCCGCCCCCACGTACCAGGTAAAAAAAAATAAAAAATAAAAAATAAATAAAAACACACACACACAACACACCACATCCCTCCCCCAGATAGCACTTACCATTATCCCATCCCCAAACGACGGAATACCAGTGCAAACTCCAATAGGAGTCATAAGCCTAAAGACTAAACTTAAGGTTTTGAACCCAACCATCAACCTCAATTCACCCCAACTCAGTTGGAGCTCCTGCAAACAAATATAAACGATTGTGTATTTAATAACAGAATAAGTATATTACATGTCACCAAATCCTCTTGTGTCTCCAGTTGGTCTAAAGTTTAGACCAACCTAAAAAGCCTAAACAAAAATGTTCCTAAACTGAACAATATGAACAGCGCCACTCACTTCATATTAAACTAAACAAGATCAAAAATATTTCAAATAAGCAATACAGCCACCACTGTCAAAAGTCATTTTAAAATAAAGAAAAATCTGATTGAAACTTTTACTTACAGTCGAGCCATAATTTTAATTTTAAGGTGGTGCTGACAGTTTTATTTTGTCTTCAGTGTTTTCACGAAGGCAGCCGCCTCCACAGGTGAAGTAAACTCTCTCGTGACACCTCCTTTAGTGATGCAAAGTCGAGCTGGATGCAGCAGCCCAAACCGTATGTCCGGAACCTCTCTGAGCTGACGTCTGACGTCATTGAAAGCTGCACGGGCTTTTGCAATCCGAGCAGTAAAATCAGGGAAGATGGAGATTGTGGCGTCTCCCACTTTTACCCGCTGCTGGACTCTGGCACGCTGTTGAATGTCGGCGCAGTCTGTATAATAATGTAAACGAGCTATTATAGGGCGGGACCGCTCACCCGGCTTCGGTCTGGACTGTAGAGATCGGTGCGCCCGGTCCACCACCGGTTCCTTATCCAGGCCGAGCGCATCCTTAAGCATGGTGGAAATCATAATAGCGCTGATGGGGTTACGCTCCTCCGGAAGTCCAATAATTCTAATGTTATTGTGCCGAGATCTTGACTCCGATTCTTCACATTTATTATCAAGAGCGAGGACCTGCACCGAAAGCTTGTCCAAATTACTCTTGAGTGAAATCACATCATCAGTGCATGAAGACAGCGGTCCCTCCATGCCTGCAACAGTCACCTTTAATGCATCCACCTCCGACTTAATAGCCACAATGCTGTCATTCAGCTCCGACTTCACGCTGTGCAGCTCCGACTTAATCTGGGACAGATTATTATTCAGCGCCGTCTCCAACTCCGTCTTAAAAATGCTCACCATCTCTTCACGGAGTGCACCGAGAAGTTCAGCTTTAAACTCCGATACGTTCCAAGAAGTTTCTTCTGGCTGTCGCCTGGCAGCCGCGCCCTTCGGTGAAGTCTCCACAAGCTGCGGCGGTGATGACAGCGTGGGAGCAGACCTCCCCGCTGCGGCCGTCAAATTGATCGTGTTTTTAGATTTTGGAGGCATCTTGATTTATAAAAGAGCTCTTATAAAGTTTAGAGGACAGGCAACATGAAATGCCCAAATGCACCTTTTCTTAAAAGAACAATTTGCAGGATTGCAGGAGCTCCCTCCGACACGTCTTACTCCATCAGGTGCAAAACCGGAAGTTCCTGACTTCCTGTTTTAACATCTCTTAAAAAGCTGTTTTCACTGACAGTGCAAATTGTTTTAGTATTCTGTGTTCTATTTTCTTCTGATGCTTTAACTTAAGTAGTTGTATAGTTTTTTTTATCTCTGCCTTTGTTTCATTTTTAAGCAAATTGGTAATAATCTGTTGTTTTTAAATGTGCTTCATGAATAAATTTGACCTTCTTCCTGGGAAGAGACAGTGCTACCCACTGCTCCACAATACCAACTGACCATAAAACATGAGGATTTGTTTCGTTTTTTGAGTGCTAGGTGGAGAAAAACAAGCATCAACATTTGCTTTGTCAGCTTTTGTCTTTCCAGTGGTCTACTAACCCTGCAACAAACATTTGCTTTGGATAGTTTGGTACATTTATGAACATATTTATATATTGGTGGTAAATACCATACCATACCACTTTATTTAAAAAGCACTTTAAACAGTGACCGTGCACACCAACGTGCTGTACAGGGACAGACAGACCAAGCATGGCAGAGTTTATGGACCTTTGCTGGCCTACACCATTTTTTTTATATATATACAGAGTGAAGACCTGACAAAAAACATCCATGTTCCCAGAAATTAGTTGCTAGTGAAATACACTGCACTGGTCACTAAGGCGATTACATGTAAAATATCAATAAAGAAAAGTTTAATCCAAATCCTAACTCAACTTTGTTAGATTTAACTTCCTGGATTAGTGAGCACAAATCAAACCAGCCACTAGGAAGCCCAAGCCAGTGTATCTCTTGTGCCGGTCCCAAGCACGGGTAAATGGTGAGGTTTTTTTTTTGTTTTTTTTTTGCCAAAACCATAATGCAAGCTCATCAAAGTGTAGAGGATGACTCGCTGTGGCATCCCCTGAAAAGGGAAAAGCCGAAAGAAGAAAAAGAAGAAGAATATTATTGAGCACGAATCAGGACAGTAGTCATTTTTCTTTTCTCATTTAGTTTTATGCAACAAAAAAACTTTGTTTGCTCACTCTCTTACTTTCTGTTCTGTGTCATTATGTCAAGGCTCGAAGGAATTTTTCCAGCAGTCTGTTGGAGACAGGTTACATCAAACAACACAAGTTTTAAAGCTAAATTAATGAGGGAGAAACTCACATGGCCTACAAATCTGAGGGCATTGTCCTTTGTCAGAAAAGTGTAGCCTGGCGTCTTCAGCTTTGGAGTTAAGGTTCTGACTGAAGTAGAGGAGTTCAAATATCTTTGAGTTTTGTTCATGAGTGAGGGAAGAATGTAACAAGGGATTGACAGAGTGTTGTGGCTTTCCCAGTATTTCAAACTCTGTACCAGTCCATTGTGGCGGAAAGGGAGTTGATCTATAAGGCTAAGTTCTCTGTTAAAGTTGACTTTCCTACCCTCATTTAAGGTGACCAACTATTGGTAGTGACAATGAATGGGATCACAGATACAGGTGGTTGAAATGTAAGTGATGAGGTGATAAGTTTATTTATTCAAGAGATAATTGGAGCAGATTGCTGCTTCTCCACATCAAGAGGAGCCAGGTGAGGTGGTTTGGACATCTGGTAAGGATGTCCCCATGACATATACCCAAGGAGGTATTCCAGGCATGTCCAACTGAGAGGAGGTCCCTGGACACAGTAAAGAGACTATGTCTATCGGTTGGCCTGGGAACACCATGGAGTCCTCTCAGAAGATCTGGAAGGGGAGGCTGTGGAGAGAGATGTCTGGACCTCCCTGCTTAAGCTGCTGCCTCCATGACATGACTGCAGAAAAAAACATAAAAAATGATTTGTTTCTTTGTTTAATTTACAAGTTTTAGGTAAAAAATGGATTCATAAAACCACGAATATGAACAGAACTATTAGACTATTTGATCCTAACACTGGTACCACAGTTTTAAATGTTATTTAATAAGCCATCCATCCATTATCTTTATCAGCTTCTTCCTTTTTGGGTCTTGGGGGTCACCGATGCCTATGTCTAGCAATCACTGTGCAAGAGGCGGGGTACACCCTGGACAGGTTTTGAGTCCATCACAGGGACACACAAAGACAAAAGAGACAATCATTTAAGGTATCGCTCACATCCAGGGACAATTTAGAGTTACCAATCAGCCTAACATGCATGTTTTTGGTCTGTGGGAGGAAACTGGAGTACCTGGAGAAAACCTGCACATGCACACAGAGAACATGCAAACTCCACCCAGAAAGGCACACGGACTGGGATTTAAGCCGGGACAACCTGCTCGCTGAGAGGAAGTAGCTCTACCAACTGTGCCACCGGGCTGCCCATAATTAATAAACCTGATTTAGAAACGTGTTTGTGTTTTGTTGACACCAGATTACGACTCCTTTAAAAAAAGATGACATGCTAACACATTTCAGTAACCAGGTTGATGCTTAAATGAGCCTTGCATTGTTCTGAGACAACAGTCACATAATTAAACTTCCTTTGATTTGTGAATTGACAAAAAGTGTAACAAAATTGCTTCTTGACAAAACCTTTTTAAGATGTGTCAAAACGACTTTTCAGTTTTCACCTTACACACATGAAGTTAGAGGGAGTGTACTTTTGCATTTCAGCCAATCAGGACGATTTCCACTTTGTAGACATTGAAGCACATGCAAATAAAGTTTTATTTAGGTAGGAAGCCATCAGCCGTGCTAGACAAGTGTTTTACAACAATGACTGGAAGACTGGCAGTTTTAATTTTTCTTTCTTTTGCTTGTAAGTACTACTTAAGTATTTCTATGTTGATTCAACTGCATTTATAAAAACATATATGTACACTTGTGTGGCGTTATCGCTCAAATACATTACAAACTGAAAAGACAAATATTTATCATTTTTGATTATTTCTTCTCGTCTCCAGATCTGATTCAAATGGCAGAGATTCGTCAACAGATCCCTTTGACTGTGGTAGAAGTTGGAGGACATGTTACTTTGCGTTGTCCCGTCTCAGAGAAGGAGGGAAAATTCTTTCAATGGTACAAGCAGCCTCTTGGATATATGATCCAGACAGTTGCTACAGGATCATTTAATCAACAACACCTTAGTGAAAATTTTAAAAACAGTCACTTTGAAATAACAGAGGGGACAGACGAGTATGCTCTTACCATCAGAAATGTCACAAAGGAGGATGAAGCAACATATTTCTGTCAAAATGGAACTGCATACCTTCAGAGTTTTGCTGCAGGGTTCTACTTGGTTGTAAAAGGTAAATTCAGTTATATATTAGCTTTTTTTGTTTGTTTTGCTTTTCATATAGGGAGTTTTTCTTCGGGCTGCAAATATTAAGCTGTGTCATCTTCAACATAGAGTTTATTACTCAACATTTCTTGGTGATATTATATTGTTTCTTTTACTGAACCAATCCAGATCACACTGAAAAAAGTTTCAGCCATGTCAGTCAAACACCCAAGAACGCATCAGTCCAGGAGGGTGACCGAGTGACTTTCAATTGTTCACTGCGCTCCAAGACCAAAGTAAGCACTGAGCAGTGTTCAAGTGAGAACAGAGCATACTGGTTCAGAGTGGGAGAAGGAGAATCCCATCCAGACTTTGTTTCTGCTCAAAAGAAGTGCAATGATGCACAAGAAGGCAGGAGTTGTGAATACCAACTGTCCAAAACCATACAGAACTCTCAAGACTTTGGGACGTACTACTGTGCTGTGGTCACATGTGGAAGGATTCTGCTGGGTCAAGGAACAAACGTGGATAAAGGTATTGGCCTCACCTGAACCTATTCATTTTTGTTATTTTATTATAAAATTCCTTTTTTCCCCAGAATCAAATAATTTCATGTAGAAAGTTAAAGGTTCAGTCTGCAGTTTCTGTAGAACTGCAGCACTTAGAAAAAATTTCAACAAGCAAAGCATTCTGATCCCTCCCCCTCAGAGCCATGTATGGCTCTGCCCCCTTGTGGTCTGTTAAAATTCAAATTCAAGCTCTGTTTTTATTGGCTGATTCAAATTCAAGCTCGGTTTTTATTGGCTGGTTACAAACTTTGTTTTTATTGGCTGGAAAATGGCGGGTCACTTTTTCTTTTTAGAAATGCTTATTTACCACCTGGAGAAGCAAGGGGACAATATTTTTTTTTGTTTTTTTCAGAGATTACCTCTCTAACATCAATCTAGTGACAGAGTGAAGAAATATGTTAAAAATATATTGTTAGAAAAGTTACATATAGCAGCTTTAATAAATATATATATAAAAAATAAATTAAGGAATGTTCAATACATTTCATGTAAATACAAAAGGCAGGAGGGTGTGTGCTTATTTAAAAAAAAGTTCTTGTTTTTTCCAGTTTTGATTTCTATATAAAGTCTCACACTGAACAATTATTTTCATACTTTTTCTTCTTCCAGGACAACATTTTAGCATGATGGTCATCATACTGGGTATGCTATTGGCCTGCTGTGGGATTGTAATCATCACTCTTATTGTCTACATCAACCAAAGAGTTTACAAAGGTAAGTTCATCATTTACAGAACAATACAGAAGTTGTAAATACACAAAATATATATAATATATAGATTATCTTTCAAAATATGATACACCAAGTTTTCTTCAGGTTAGCTAATTGAAATAATCTAGCATTTTACATTATTATCTTTAATAACTTAAAACATATAGTATGCATGAAATTGTCTGCATTATTTAAGTCCAGTGAATATGATCTAGTTCATAATTATTCTTGAACAGCTTTTTGCAACACATGTACAGTACATATTTTTTTCTCCAATTAGTACAACTACAGTGCATCAGATAAGTTTTAATATAACAATTCTTGAGAGATACTTTGTAAACTGATGAGGTAATACAAAGCATCCAAACATTAATATATATTTTTATTATGTTATTAATATATGGATTATCAGTATTTCACGTACACTTTACATTTTGGTGGCATGTAGACCTGAAAAAGGCCAGATTGCAACCAGATTATGGTCAGATTAAGGGCAGTTTATACTGTTATGTGAAGTTGTTTGCATAATGAGATTCCCATTGTACCTTCAGAAAATATAGAAAAAAGAAATATAAGACTTTCACATACAATTAGTAAAATGCCTTCAGCTGAAGAATCAAAGTCTATGAGTCCAGTTTTACTTTTTTATTTATTCAACATGTTCTCTGAATGACTGAGAATCTACACCAGCGCCTGTTCCCAAATATTAATAAAAAAATACATACATACATACTTGCATGCATACATTTATACAGTATATATATATATATATATATATATATATATATATATATATATATATATATATATATATATATATATGTAACCTCATCAAATGGTGAATTCGTTCAGAATAAATCAGGTCTGCGTTGTGTTATTAAGGACCAGGAGACAGGATGAGGTGAAACGTTGTTTATCTGTACAGAACAGAATATGGACTGATCATAAATCAGGTTCATCACAGCGGGTACAGCACCTCATGCCCATCTTGTATTAACTGGCCAACTGCCGTATTTACAACATTAATATTAAACAGAAATACAAATAAATAAAATAATGTGTACCTGTACAGAACAGAATATGGACTGATCATAAATCAGGTTCATCACAGCGGGTACAGCACCTTATGAGGAAAATCATTTCATGTCAGCATCAAGCTAACATAATATTTTACTGGAGCGTTTAACTCAGTGGACCTACCTCATGCCCATCTTGTATTAACTGGCAATGAGATGTCTGTGTTCACAATATTTATAACCGCCAATCAGCCAGAGGGGGCGCTGTTTCACCCATTACACATGAACCTAAACTTGGAAGTAATGACAAGTGGAATTATATTCAATATTAACTATGTTACACTCCCTCCTGCTGAATTCCACTTGCCCCATTACAACAACCAAAACAAAACAACCAAATGAAAGCAAGTAAGAGAAAAAAAAAACAGTACAGGCACATATACATAAATGGAATAAGACCACTATTCAATTGCACAGGAAACCAATATACAACCACCGTTTCCAAAATCGCTTGTGAGGTACAATCACATCAAATTCACAGTTACAAACACCCAGTCACTAGACTATCCTGAGAGGATCAGTATGAGAAAAGGTTGGCCAAACCCCATCTACATACATAAGGGAAAAAAAATATGCCCATTTACATATTTTGTTAATGTGTAACTGCAAACTCACCTCCCAAATAGCAAAACAAACATGAAATATGAAAATTGTTACAACACCTCTAGGTCAAAGTTGAAACAAATTAAACTGTAGTTTTTTTTTCATATACAAGAACTTATCAGACTAATGCTGTTCTTTGGTGCATCATTTCAATAAATCTGGTCACTGGTCTCAACAACCGTCCAGCTCTAGATCTACGGTCAGTCGCACCATCAACTACTGTCACTGTAGTAGTTACTGTAGCAGGTATGTCAGTGAGAGTGTCAGTAACAGGAGCCGGAAATGTCTCTGGGCAAGCCGTCAGGACTGCTGAGCAACCAGAGTCTGCTGAACTGCTGTCCGTCAACGCAGGTCCTGTGGCTCCTTCCAGCACGGTGCCCTCCACCTGCTCAGCATCCTCCACATCTGTCTCACTGCCTGCTCCCAAAGGTAGGTCAGATACCCACGCTCTTGTTCTAAACTCTGCTGAGTCAGAAATAGCATCACTGATGGCTGACCTCCCAGCACTTGGGTCAAGTGAACTTGATGTTTGAGATAGTACAGCCTCCTCCTGGTCATCATGGTTGTCCTCAGGTAGAGGCAGAAAGTTTACTGGCATTATCAGATTGCGGTGGACCACTTTTACTTGGCCTGTAGTGGGATTCTGGATCCTGAAAGTGTGGTTCTCATCATCTTTTCCAATCACCACATACACCGTGCTATCCCAGCGGTCAGCAAGCTTCCTTTTTCCAGGTCCTCCTTTGTTGGCCAGCAGCACTCTGTCGTTCACTTCCACAAGTACACCACGTACTCTCCGGTTGTATAGCTCAGTGTGACGCTGGAGCTGTTTAGTTGCCGTTAACTGGGCTACAGCCATAGCTTCTCTCATGTCCTTTCGTAGTGACTCCACGTAGCGATCATAGTCCACCACCTCCGGATCACTGAGCACTGAACCAAAGATGACGTCCACCGGAAGACGTGGCACCCTTCCAAACATGAGCAGGAATGGAGCATATCCTGTCGTCTCATGCACGGTACAATTGTAGGCAAATGTCAGAGATTTCAGGGCCTCAGGCCAACGATGTTTAGCTCTTGGTGGCAGTGCTCGAATCATGTTGCCTAGAGTCCGGTTCATTCTCTCACATGAGCCATTACCCATAGGGTGATAAGGTGTAGTGTGGGACTTTTGCACGCCTGCCACATTCAGTAACTCTGCAATAAGCAAACTCTCAAAAGTGGCCCCCTGATCGGAATGTAGTCGCTTGGGAAACCCATAGATGCTGAAATAATTGTTCCACAGCTGGTGTGCGACTGCTTTAGCTGACTGATTGGGGCACAAGAAAGCGTGTGCCATCTTTGTGAAGTGGTCAGTAGCTACTAACACATCCAGTGAACTGTTTGAAGAATCCTCAGCAGTCCAGAAATCAATACTGACAAGTTCAAGAGGTTCAGAGGTCCTTATGTTTTTCAAAGGAGCTCTGGCTTCTGGCTCTGGCGACTTGCTGACAACACATCGTCTGCAGTGTTGTACATACTCAGTAACATCACGCACTAGGCCAATCCAATAAAATCTCTGTCTCGTCAAGTACAGGGTCCGTTGCTGACCCTGATGACCAGCCTCATCGTGAACACCTTGTAACACCTTCTGGCGCAGTGAGCGTGGGACCACAAAAAGGTAGGACTTTTTCTTTGTGACAGGGTTTTTAGCTACCCGTTGCAGGACTCCATCTCTCAATACAAGCTTTTCCCAGCCTTTCAAAAGCTTGAGGACTTCTGATGACTCCTTGACACGTTCTCTTCTGGAAGGTCTCCACTTTCTCTCTACAAAGAACATCACCCTACTTAGAACTGGGTCATTTCTCTGTTTCTCCTGCAACACTTCAAGTGAGAGCACCTCAGAGTTGACCTGTGGGGTTGTTAGAACAGTCTGTGAGAACTGTGGCAGGAGAAGAGCATGCGGGTACACCACAGGACCACTCTCACTGCATCCCTGGAGCACAGCAGCAACCTCCAATGATGATACTGCTCCTGTCTTAACAACTGCCACACCCTGAGAAATCTGTTGGTCACACTCAGCTACTTCAGGCGGGTTAGCTGACCAGCGAAACACCTCTTGGACTCCATTAGCACCAACTACTGCAGCCTCTGCCAGTAGCTCGTCATAAGGCACTCTCGTCAAACGGTGAGGCATACTAGGCTGTACGAAGGGCTCTCTGCTAAGGGCGTCAGCCACCACATTCTTTGATCCAGGAATGTACTTGATGTTGAACTGGAATGGCGCCAACTTAGCGATCCACCTCTGCTCACACGCGTCCAGCCGAGCCTTGGACAGGATGTAGGTTAGCGGATTATTGTCCGTCCACACGGTGAATTGATGGCCTCTCAACCAATGATGGAACTTGTCACACACTGCCCATTTTAATGCGAAGAATTCTAGTCGGTGTGCAGGATATTTGGATTGGGCATAACTCAGCGATTTACTTGCAAAAGCAATCGGTCTGGCCGTTGAACCACCTGCAGGCACTTGTGACAGGACTGCACCAAGTCCGTCGGTAGAGGCATCCACAGACAGGAGAAAGGGCTCACTGAAGTTTGGGTGGGCCAGCACCACACAATCTAGCAAAGCCCACTTCAGTTGATGGAAAGCCTGCTGACAATCTGCAGTCCAATCTTCAGCACGGAGCTGTTTGCGGATTTGGCGGCGTTTTCTCCCACCTCCACGCGGACCTTTAGAGCATGAGATTAGCCGAAACAACGGTTTGGCTATGGCAGAACACCCTTCAATAAACTGCTGGTAGTAGACTACCATGCCAAGAAAGGAACGGATCTTCTTCTGAGAGGGAATATTTGTGCCAATTTCCATAAGGTCAGACTCTGTGATGGTGGTGATAGCAGTCACTTTATCAGGGTCAGACTGGATCCCATCTATGCTGATGATATGACCAAGAAACTTCACTGACCTCCTCAGAAAGTGACATTTCTTTGGGGCGAGCTTTAGGTTATGGCTCTGGAGTCTCTGGAAGACCATGTGCAGACGCTCCAGCGCTAGGTCTTCTGTTGGAGCAAACACCAGGACATCATCCAGATAGCACAACAAGCTCATGAAGTTCTGGTCACCGAAGATGTTTAGCATCATTCTCATGAATGTGGCGGGACTATTACAGAGTCCTTGAGGCATCCTATTATACTCATACAATCCAAAAGGCGATGAAAAGGCAGTGTACTTTCGGTCAGCTTCATGCACTTCCACATTGTAATAGCCAGAGGTCAAATCCATGGTTGAGAAAAAGGCATTGCCCCCCAGGGCTGCTAGAGCATCAGCTGGATGAGGGAGTGGGTGAGCATCCTTGACAGTGCGTGCATTGATCCATCGGAAATCATTACAGATACGTAGGTCACCCGACTTCTTCCACACGATCACTAATGGAGATGCAAACTCACTGCTAGACTTTCGTATGATGTCACGCTCTTCCATCTCATCCAATGCCTCTCTCAATTTTTCATACTGGGTTGGTGGTATGCGCCTACATGGCAATCGAAATGGTTTCTCATCCATGACTCTGATGCGATGTAGGAAACCAGTGGCTTTACCACAATCCATCTTGTCCCTTGAAAAGATTGATTGGTATTGAACAATGAGCTCAGCCAGCTTAGCCTTATATTCAGGGGCAACGTCACATGACTCAATGTCCACATCCGACAGCCCCAGTCCTCTTAGCCTTGCCTGAGGGGTGTCAACTGTGCTCGGTGCCACAAGGTGAGGATGATCTGGTAAAGTCG
>JBBPBX010053199.1:0-23930 GCA_038048925.1 Garcialebias charrua | reverse complement strand
TGCCCAACCAGTTTACATGTGCTTTGTAGACTTGGAAAAGGCATTCGACCGCGTCCCTCGGGGGGTTCTGTGGCGGGTACTCCGGGAGTATGGGGTACCAGGCCCATTGATATGGGCTGTTAGGTCCCTGTACGACCGGTGTCAGAGCTTGGTCCGCATTGCCGGCAGTAAGTCAGGCTCGTTTCCGGTGAGAGTTGGACTCCGCCAAGGTTGCCCTTTGTCACCGATTCTGTTTATAACTTTTATGGACAGAATTTCTAGGCGCAGCCAAGGTGTTGAGAGGATCCGTTTTGGTGGCCTTAGAATCGCTTCTCTGTTTTTTGCAGATGATGTGGTCCTGTTGGCTTCATCAGCTCGTGATCTACAGCTATCGCTGGAGCGGTTTGCAGCTGAATGTGATGCGGCCGGGATGAGGATCAGTTCCTCCAAATCCGAGGCCATGGTCTTGAGCCGGAAAAGGTAGCGTGCCCTCTCCGGGTCGGGGAGGAGGTCCTTACCCAAGTGGAGGAGTTTAAGTATCTCGGGATCTTGTTCACGAATGAGGGAAAACTGGAGCGTGAGATCGATAGGCGGATAGGTGCAGCGTCCGCAGTGAAGCGGGCGCTGTACCGGTCTGTCGTGGTGAAGAGAGAGCTGAGTCAAAAGGCAAAGCTCTCAATTTACCGATCGATCTACGTTCCCACCCTCATCTATGGTCATGAGCTTTGGGTTATGACCGAAAGAACAAGATCTCGGATACAAGCGGCTGAAATGAGTTTTCTCCGCAGGGTGGCTGGACTCTCCCTTAGAGATAGGGTGAGAAGCTCAGTCATCCGGGAGGGACTCGGAGTAGAGCCGCTGCTTCTCCACATCGAGAGGAGCCAGTTGAGGTGGCTCGGGCATCTGGTTAGGATGCCTCCTGGACGCCTCCCTGGTGAGGTGTTCCGGGCATGTCCCACCGGGAGGAGACCCAGAGGAAGACCCAGGATACGCTGGAGGGACTATGTTTCTCGGCTGGCCTGGGAACGCCTTGGGATTCCCCCAGAGGAGCTGCTCCAAGTGGCTGGGGAGAGGGAAGTCTGGGCCTCCCTACTTAGGCTGCTACCCCCGCGACCCGACCCCGGATAAGCGGAAGAAAATGGATGGATGGATGTGTCTTGGAGGAGGACCCCTCCAACACCTGCTCTGCAGATCTTGTCGCGGAGGAATGAAGATCCATCCACGTACAATGTTGTCATATCTTTGCAGATATTGTCATCAAAGAAGTGGTGATTCGGGTCTTCAGTTACTGGGGGTTTTACCTCAACCGGCGGCTGGGTGGCTGGTACATCTTGTGTACACTTCTGGCAGATTGCCAAGTCCGTCCCCAGATGAGACTTCTTGTTTTGACCATAACGTATGTCTAGGTTAAAACTTTGAAGCGCCATGAGCCACGTTGCAACACGTGAGTTTGTCACCACACCATCTCTGATGCGTTCACTGTTAAGAAAGGTCACTGGCTGGTGTTGTGTTTCCACAATGATTTTCTGTCCACCAATGTAGCTGGAGAAATGTTTAACTGCCCACACTGTGGTCAGTAAAGCTTTCTCACAGTCTGAGAATCTCAACTCGGGGCCTGCCATCGTTTTGCTGGCGTAGGCTACTACACGTTTGTCTCTGTCGTGTATCTGGTACAGACCTGCACTTATGCAATGAGCTGAGAAGCCCACTTCCAAGTAAAACTCTTTGTTGTAGTCTGGGTAGACTAAACAAGGGGCTGACTTGATCCTGTTTATAAGAGCGTCCATTGCCTGTTGCTGTTTGTCAGTCCAAACAAATGGTACGTCTTTTTTAAGGAGTTCAGTCAGTGGTTTCGCAAGGTCCGCATAGTTTTCGATGAATTGGTTCGAGTAGTTACACACGCCCAGAAAACTTTGTAGTTCTTTGAGATTGGTGGGGACTTTGAGATTGTCGAGGCCTTGGGTGCGAGTCAGCTGTGGTTGTACTCCGTCAGGACCTACAAGTAGGCCAACGTAGTCCACTTTGGTTCTGCACCATTGGCATTTTGACAGTGATATTTTAGCACCAGCAGTTGTCAGCTGATTCAGAACGTGGTCGATCTCAGCCAAATGTGAGTCCAGTGTTGGCTGCCTCAAAAGGACATCGTCCACGTAGATCAGTGTTCCACGCTCGTGGGCGTCTGGACATGCTTTGTTCAAGAAGATGTTGAACTCTGCAGGTGAGTTAGCGTAGCCAAAGGGACACCTGTTAAAGGTGTATTGACGGCCACCAAAAGTGAAAGCTAGTTTGTACTGGTCCTCGGCGCGCACAGGGATGGTCCAAAAACCAGAGGCGACGTCGAGGGTCGAGAAGTACTTACCATTGGTGACCTTGGGCAGTTCCTGTTGGAGTTGCGTCATAGGCCATCTGGATAAGGGAACTTGTTTGTTTAGCTTTCGGTAGTCTATAGTGAGTCTCCACTTACCATTTGGTTTTAACACCGGCCATAAAGGCGCAGAGTAAGTGCTGTTACAGTATCGGATGATACCTTTTTCTAACAGGTCATTAATGATTTCTCTGATAGGTTGATGTGCTGCCAGAGGAATCTTGTACTGTCTGACAAATGCAGGGGGAGCATTAGGCGGGGTTGGGATGCTCACTGTGTGGAGCGTGGTCAACCCACAATCCATCGAGTCAGTCGAGAATGATCTCTCATATTTTAGAAGAACTTTGCGAAGTTTGTCCCTTTCTTCATCAGTTTTCAGGGCGTCGGCTTGGGCGACCACCTGGTCAATCTGTGAAGCAACTGAGAGGGGTTCTTGTTCTTTGGGGAGCTCCAGTGAGTCCCCTTCAGTGTCGTAAAACCTGTCAACAGGTAGTGCACTGTAAGTTTGGGGGCATAGACTGTCTCCTTTGTTGAAACCGAACCTGCGGACAGTGTCCTGGTCGGACTCAGTGGGGGAGAAAAGAGCTATGGCCTGTGTTGGTTTCGTGAACAAGACTTGCCCCGTGTGTTGATTTGGGATCAAGTTTTCTGGGAGTCCTCCCAGAAATGGAATGCTTAGCTCAAAATCATGAAAATCAGTAGAGATCAACCATCCTAGCTGTGTGTTTTTTGGGATCAGTACCTCTTCTGTGCTTGTGTTGCACACAGCAACAGTCGTGGTTCTGCAGTCGAGGGTCACTTGGCATGTGGCCTCCATGGACAGTCCTAAGTTGAAAAACATAGGAGATGGTTGAAAGTATGCCTGTTTTGTGCTAATAGCTTGTCCTTTCATGATGTGACACATCACTGGCTTGTTCATAACCTGAGGTGGTACCGCAGTGTTATGGCTGTTAGCAATCTGACAGACCTCTGGAATGGTCTGTCCAGCCTTAAGGTTCTCTGTGGTCAGCACAGGAGAGTCCTTTGTGGCCGTGTCTAGTGACCACAGTACATTGTTGTTGATGTCCACTCGGACACCTAATCTTACCAAAATGTCGGAGCCTATGTAGGTTGCATGTGGTAAGTTCGGGACCACGAGGAACGGGTGATCCAGTTCTCGTTGGTTCCAGATTAGTTTCAGGTCAATGATCCCTATTGCGGTCATTACCTGTTTATCGTTGGGGTCTAACGAAAAGCGGAAAGCCTTTTTGTTCATATCTAGACCCAACTGTTTCTTAACCAAGGTTCCATAGACAGCTTGGCTGATCGCTGATTTCTCCGTCCAAGGAGATAGAACAGCATCATCGGTGTGGGATCCTTGGATCTCAACACCTTTGACTACCTGTGGTAGGTAGTGTTCGGTGAGCGCCAACTGTTTCAGCTCGCAGAGGGGGCTCTCATGTTGGGCCTCTTCTGCCTCACCTATTTTGGAAGGTTCACTTACCGGGATTGTGCTCTCGGTTGAGGATTCCCTTGTGCCTTCTGAGGTACCTGCTGTTAAACAGTCAGTGTCACCTTGTGTAGGCATATCGATCGGCAGTGGTTGGCTCACTCTGGTCCACATTGTTTGATCGCCATAATCTATAATCGCGTCAAAGCGGTTTATAAAGTCTTGGCCAACCAAAAATGGGAATGAGTCAACGGTGGACACGTGTACCGGGTGGTACAATGTCGTTTCACCAATCTGCATGTGAACCATGGCTATAGCTGTCAGGGTTGTACTCGTATCCGAGAGGCCCTGCAAGACTATAGCACATTCTTTGAGGGGTATTTCCCTGTCAACACCGTTAGCAGCTAGCCGTAGCTCTTCCAACAGTGTGGGTGACATAATGGTTATGTCTGCCCCACCATCCAAGAGGGCCTCTTTTGTGAGGACCCCTTCCAACGTGATGGACAGGTAAGCTTTCTTCGCGGGCCCCTTTCTGATAATGTTACACAGGAACCTATCAGGTTTTCTCCGACGTTTATCACGTCTACCCCTGACTGTGTGACTTTCATTTATCAGTACTGGTAGTGCAGACACACATGGGTCTGGGTGTTCAGTTTGTGGCGAGCCACTATCATTGGTGAGTGAGCTTTCCCCCCCTTTTACAGACGAGGGGTTCTCGGACTCCGTAACAACGATGTCATGGATACATTTAACGTTCTGTTGACTGTCGTTACCCTGATTGCCAGGAGCCTGACCATCAGTATCTTGGTGATTGTCATCAATTGTGGCATTGATGTTATTTGTGTGCTCAGAGTTACTATCAATGATAGTGCTACACATCACACCAGGTTTGTTCTCATTTTTTGTATTACCCCACACTTCGAACATCTGACGTATGTTCTCCATGTCTTCTGGGGACAGAGGGCTACGGCCTTTCCTCTGGAACTTTTGCGATTTTTTGCCTGTCTCGGACTGTTCTGTTCGAGGGGTAGGAGGGGCTTGTCCTTGACTTGGGGGTTCCTGTCGGGACCACCCATTATTATATGGTTTACTCTTGTGACCATCTTTCTTATCCTTAGGACGTGCACCCCCCTTTTGATATCGTCTTCCGAACTCTGGGTCTTGTCTGAGCCACTTCGGGTCATAGTTCCAGCGGACACCTTCGCTACGTGTTTTGTCAGGTCGAAAATTCTGTTTTTTCTCACCTTTTGTAGGAGAAGGAGTCGTTTTCCGCGCCCCTTCCAGCTCTAGTGAGTTGGATTTGACCATCTCACCCGGGCACACCTCAAAGGGTGTTTTGTTTGGTGTGCGACCTGTAAAAACATCTATCGCACACTCTCTTATTTCATCGATGGACCTCCTTTTGTAGTTCGCGCTGACATGAACTTTCTCCCTTATGTCAGGGCAGAGGTTTTGGCTGAAAATATACTTAAACCCTACCTCCTCCTCCATTTCAGGTTCGCATCTGTCCCCGAAATAGGCACGGAATATTCGGTCATAATATGACCTTGGGTGTTCATTCCTACCTTGCTTGATGTTAGCTGCTGCTATGATGCCATCGGGCCCCGTGCAAGGAGTAAACTCCTTTATCAGCGCAGCACAGAGAAGACTGTAGTCTTTCATCACTGCTTCTCGTTGACGCTTCATAAAAGCATGCACTGTCCTGTCCGATGTTAACCTTAACAGACAGATTCTATCATCAGCTGTAGCTTCTGGGAAGCGTTGAAGCTGGAAATCAAGGTCATCGAGATAGATCTTGGTTTCATGTGAGCCCATCGGGCCAGGAGCGAAGGTTTGAATGCTTTTCGCCATATTCCGTAGTTCAGCCATTGATAGAGGTATTTGTGGGTTTTTATCAGATCCACTTACCGGTGCATCCGGTGGGATTGTCGGTTTTAGAGGCCCTAAGGGACGGCGCGGCGGTGTTGGTGTTCTAGGCGGTGGTGTTGGAGGTCTGGGCTCATCTAGAGACTGACCCTTAATTAATGCCAGACGTTTTTTCTTTTCTTGGTTTAATTTGTATTCAGTTGAGGCCAGCTTCTCCCTGCATTCTTTTAATGCCGCTCGGTTGTCTATAGACTCGCGTTGTAAGTCACAACACCGACTGTGGAGTTCTTCTTTTTCAAGAACGGCCGCATCATGTTGAGCATTAATCCTGAGAATTTGCTGTTTGGTCGCCTCGTATAACTTTAAAGTATGATCTTGGCATTTCATGAGGTCATTCCGTATCTCCCCTGTCTCCTGTAAACTTTTAGTTAAACGTTCAATCTCAGCCTGTTTAAGATCGCAAACCAGTTGAGTCTTATCGTTCGCCTGAGACTGTTTTAGTGACTGAACCTCCACCTGCAGTTTGTCAGCTTCAGCTCGAGCTAGTTGTAAATCAACATTTAATGTTGATCTTTCCGCCTTACGTTTGCTTTGTTCACGCTTCAAATCATGCTCTAGAGCTGAATTTTCCCTGACTTCCTGGTCCAACCTTGCCTTTAGTAACAGGGCCAGCTTTGCTAAGCGCTCCATACTGACCTTTTTTGCTTCCTTTTTCGAGCCACCGCTTGCCACTTTTGTCAGTTCAGAGCATAACGTTGGTGGATTCATTTCAGGCATCGTTTTACCATAATCTGTAAATATTCCTGCAAGCTGTCCTAAAACCTTATCAATCCAGTCTGGCCCATCAACTTCAGCCTTTTGATCCGGGCCTTGAGGATCAGGGTCCACTGGCTCTGGACCTGATTCTGCATCTGACTCTTTGTCCGATTCAGGATTTGATTCAGGGTCTGGTTCATGATCTGATTCAGGAGGATTCACCTCTGGGTCTGCACCTGAGTCTGTAACCAGCTCCATATCTACTTCTTCTTCGTCTGCCATCGTTATGTTTTGATTTAGTTTGAATCAAAATTTAGCAGATTTGTTTAATTCTTTTTTCAAGAGAATGTATTTGGAGCGAGAAGTGTACTTTTTGTTTGTTATTTTAAATTCTTTTATTTGTAAAATAAGCAAAAATGTTTGTCTGTACCTCTGTTGTTCTAAATTTTTTATTTAAAATAAACAGGATTTTCTGTTAGTGTACAGAACAATTTTTAAGCTGGTAATTTCACCATAAAAATGCTGACTTTTTTATGATGTTTTTGAGAAAACTCATCTGTCAACGTCTTTTAACCAACAGGGGGCAGCTTCGAGTCTTAATTTTATCACGTGGAGACTGATTTATTTCATTCAGTATTTAAACTAAAAACAACCTTTTCAGAATTAGTTTCTAGTGTGTCAGTGATAAACGCTCGAACCACGTTCTTGTCAGAGACAAATCTATGTTGTTAGACAGTTTAGATGGCTTTAGATGAGTTTTTAAGCTTCTAGTGAAACCTCTTTTCACCGTGCGTGTGTGAACTGCGTCTGCTTGTCACCCAAAGTGCACCAGGAAATGACGACAAGAATGGGCGGGCCAACGCAGCGTGCGTAGCGCGTCACCAGCTTCGTACGTGAGCGAGGCGGAGCTCGCTACAAGATACGTGACGTCAACAAATCAATCACAGCGTTTGCAGTGCTTTACCCATGCCTTCATGGTGAATGTAGTTTTCTTACCTTCGACCAATGAAGTACCGGAAATGACGACAAAGTGGGTTGGTCGCAACGGCGTGCGTTCCCACTACAGCGAATCAGCGCTCGCTACGAGTGATTGACAGCTCACAGCTCTCGTTTCATCCAATCACAGCTCATAAACAGACAAGCACGACACGTCTTTCTAACGTTAGCTCGCACAGCAGACCACAACTTTATAGACTCTTAAAACAACTCAAACGCTACAAATTAACTTCCCAAAATTCTGAAACATGCGGCGAACACACCTAGACAGGCCAACTTAGTTACGCTCAGTAACACAGCACTGCAGCTGTTGAACAAACACGGACTCTCTCGGAGCGCGTCAAGGTCGGTTCTGGTCCACTTTTAGTGGAGCAGAAAACTCGGGTCTGAACCCATTCGACAACGTTCTAACAGTAATATGCTTCTTTGACCTGCTCTAAAATGTAAAATACCACAACAGCAATCTTGTAGATGTTAAATTAGCTTTCAGGTTCTATGACTCGGCGGTCATTTCAACAAAGCGTTGTACAGGAGTCCGTGCGTGAACTGGATCGGAACCAGAACCCCCACAGACCACGGACTGACAAAACTTCACCTGAATGCTTCCAACAGCGTGTAACAGAGTTGAAACGATAATAATCTCACAGCTTCAAATGATAAAAACATGCAGAATCTGCCTGTCTTGACACTTCCAGCCAAAATTATTATCCTTAGAGTTTAAAACTCGGATCCTAATATGCAAACATGACGTTACAGTTCATGAGAGACCACAGATATATCAATAAACTTTCAGAAAACACGTACGGCCACCAGATGTAAAGGATTATGAGGAGGTCACTATTAATACTGACCTCTTTACCTTAATTAATTTACTTATTCAGATTGAATAGTAATTTCACGGATTCTTTTCTTTTTCAGTTTACCCAATATTTCTGTGATCTTTATGATGGATAAATAAACAAAGCCATTAAGTGACAAAGACGTTAACTTAGTTGGTATGCCAGGCGACACTACCATTTATTTAAAATAAATCACTAAATTAACACCATTACACTTGATTGACATGATTTCACTTTCTTTCAATTTACTACGTCAGCACACTTGAATTATAACAACAGACATAAATACTAGATGTTAAACATATTTAGTCTGAGGGCTCTTTAACTTAATTAGTTTCCAGCTTAGATTGAGAGGGAAAAGAATAGGAGGAGAGATGGTTTAAAGGAAATTATTGTGAGCATGAGACCAAAGTGACACTTCTCATCCGACTTCTGCTAAAATCCAGGTACGTTTGTAAACAGCTCTTTACCTTTTGACGACAGCCCGGTAAGAGAGAAGACCTTGTAGCTTTTCAGATGTACGGGTCCGTGTGGGAACCAGCACCTCTGAGCAGGTTATTCGTTTACGTTTCCAACGTCTCCTGGTTTCCGCATCGACCATCAGAAAATGTGTCAGCTTCAGGCCTCTGACTTCAAGATAAACTTATTCCATGAAGGAATAAACAAAGTCTTGAGCTTACGCTCGTTCGAAGTGGATTCATAACGGCATGTTATACAATCCTTAGCTGAATGACTGTCCTTGGCGGGTGACAGGCATTCATTCAGCTCTTTGGGACGTCTTCATGTCTTTGAAGCTCCCAGCAAACTCTGGAACCTTCTCGTTCCTTCCAAACTCTGAAGCGTTCAGCAACAGCTTAGAACTTAGTACCGGCTCTGAGAGGAGAGCGACTTGTTTTTTCCCCATTGGTCCAACAGGACCGGTCGGGGAGTTCACTTATTGTTATCAGAGTACAAGGCCACAACTAGCAGCAGAGAGAAATGTTTAGGAAAAGACAGACTCATAGACTCCAAGAGGAAAAACACTTGGATTAGCGTCTTAACACTTCTAAAACAAATCTGAAAAGCACAGTTTGACATATTAGCTGAACTTTGACACCTTTTCACTTGCAGAAATGACACATTGATGTTTCACATTTAAAGAATAACAGCATATAACATATATCATGAAAATGACAAAAGTTATTCTTTTGATCACATTAGAATAAAATCAAAGATAGAAATAGTCTCTTTTGATGACTATATTCTCAGATTACAACTAATGGAATGATTTTGTGGTAAATGTCTTGCTTTACTGAGAGGTCAGTAAAGGTCATCACTGGACAGTTCAAAAACCTTAGTTTGACCCTGGGTAGGTCCACTACACATGTGCAAAGCATGAAGTTGTTGTAACATGTGCGAAGCATGAAGTTGTTTTAACATGTGCAAAGCATGAAGTTGTTGTAACATGTGCAAAGCATGAAGTTGTTGTAACATGTGCAAAGCATGAAGTTGTTGTAACATGTGCAAAGCATGAAGTTGTTGTAACATGTGCAAAGCATGAAGTTGTTGTAACATGTGCAAAGCATGAAGTTGTTGTAACATGTGCAAAGCATGAAGTTGTTGTAACATGTGCAAAGCATGAAGTTGTTGTAACATGTGCAAAGCATGAAGTTGTTGTAACATGTGCAAAGCATGAAGTTGTTTTAACATGTGCGAAGCATGAAGTTGTAACATGTGCAAAGCATGAAGTTGTTGTAACATGTGCGAAGCATGAAGTTGTTTTAACATGTGCGAAGCATGAAGTTGTTGTAACATGTGCAAAGCATGAAGTTGTTTTAACATGTGCAAAGCATGAAGTTGTTGTAACATGTGCAAAGCATGAAGTTGTTGTAACATGTGCAAAGCATGAAGTTGTTGTAACATGTGCAAAGCATGAAGTTGTTGTAACATGTGCAAAGCATGAAGTTGTTGTAACATGTGCAAAGCATGAAGTTGTTGTAACATGTGCAAAGCATGAAGTTGTAACATGTGCAAAGCATGAAGTTGTTGTAACATGTGCAAAGCATGAAGTTGTAACATGTGCAAAGCATGAAGTTGTTGTAACATGTGCAAAGCATGAAGTTGTTGTAACATGTGCAAAGCATGAAGTTGTTGTAACATGTGCAAAGCATGAAGTTGTTGTAACATGTGCAAAGCATGAAGTTGTTGTAACATGTGCAAAGCATGAAGTTGTTTTAACATGTGCGAAGCATGAAGTTGTTGTAACATGTGCAAAGCATGAAGTTGTTGTAACATGTGCAAAGCATGAAGTTGTTTTAACATGTGCGAAGCATGAAGTTGTAACATGTGCAAAGCATGAAGTTGTTGTAACATGTGCGAAGCATGAAGTTGTTTTAACATGTGCGAAGCATGAAGTTGTTGTAACATGTGCAAAGCATGAAGTTGTTGTAACATGTGCAAAGCATGAAGTTGTTGTAACATGTGCAAAGCATGAAGTTGTTGTAACATGTGCAAAGCATGAAGTTGTTGTAACATGTGCAAAGCATGAAGTTGTTGTAACATGTGCAAAGCATGAAGTTGTTGTAACATGTGCAAAGCATGAAGTTGTAACATGTGCAAAGCATGAAGTTGTTGTAACATGTGCAAAGCATGAAGTTGTTGTAACATGTGCAAAGCATGAAGTTGTTGTAACATGTGCAAAGCATGAAGTTGTTGTAACATGTGCAAAGCATGAAGTTGTTGTAACATGTGCAAAGCATGAAGTTGTTTTAACATCAAAGTCAAAGTCAAAGTCAACTTTATTGTCAGATCTGCAATATGTACTGTACAGGACATACACAGGACCGAAATTGCGTTTCTCTCAGTCCCTCGGTGCAACAGTAAACATCTAAACATTGAAACACTGAAACATATAATAATTGACATAAGCATAAAATAGTAAAACTAACACTGTCCTGAGTTTTTTGCATAGTGGTATAAGAGTATGAAAATTTACACCAACTCTAAAACTAAAACATTAAACATTTAATGAACATAATACTGTCCTGAGTTTTTGCATACTAGTATAAAAAAAGAGTATAAAAAGTATAACTAAAATAAACTAAAGGTTTCTAGCATTGACATTTGCAAAGTGGCAAAGCAGCGTATGAGTTAATGTACACAGTATATGTATGAGGTAGTAGTTGATGTTGTTATAGAGGCAAAAAGTGGCATATGCAGTAAGGCACATTGGGCATCCCTAAATAAGACCGTTCAGAGCACATTGTATATGTATCAGCAGTGGTGTAGATATTAGAGTAGTGTAAATGTAAACAGTAGTAGTTACATGTAAGCAGTAGTAATAAAAGTAAACAGTATTAATAAATGTAAACAGAGAATGTAAACAGTATTATGATTATAGGCAGTGATGTAATACAAACATTAGTGCAAGTATGAGAAGTAGTGCAAACTGTATGAGCACATGACCGAGAGCTTAGTGAATAAACCGTTTGATGACACAGAGTCCAGTGTTAAAATCTTTGTGTTGTGTGGTAATGTGTGAGAAAGTTTTAGTGTTAAGGCAGTTCAAATGGGAGGGGGGGCAGAGCAGGCAGAGTGTTTAGCATCCTGACTGCCTGATGAACAGAGCTGTCTCTCAGTCTGCTGGTTCGAGCCTGGAGACTCCTCAGTCTCCTCCCTGATGGCAGCAGTCTGAAGCGGCTGTGTAGTGGGTGTGTGGGATCACCTGCCATGCGGTGGGCTTTCCGAGTGAGGCGTTTGCTGTGTAAGTCCTGCAGTGAGGGGAAGGAGGTGCCGACTATCTTCTCAGCTGCTCTCACAATGCGCTGGAGGCTCTTGCGGCAGGATGCAGTACATGCACCAAACCACACAGTGATGCAGCTGGTCAGGACACTTTCTATGGCACCTCTGTAGAAGGTGCTCATGATGGGGGTTGAAGCTCCAGCCCTTTTCAGCTTGCGGAGAAAGTAGAGACGCTGGTGAGCCTTCTTTGCCAGTGCTGCAGTGTTCCTGCTCCAGGACAGGTCCTTTGAGACGTGCACTCCCAGGACATGTGCAAAGCATGTGCAAAGCATGAAGTTGTTGTAACATGTGCAAAGCATGAAGTTTTTTTAACATGTGCAAAGCATGAAGTTGTTGTAACATGTGCAAATCATGAAGTTGTTGTAACATGTGCAAATCATGAAGTTGTTGTAACATGTGTGAAGCATGAAGTTGTTTTAACATGTGCGAAGCATGAAGTTGTTGTAACATGTGCAAAGCATGAAGTTGTTGTAACATGTGCAAAGCCTGAAGTTGTTGTAACATGTGCAAAGCATGAAGTTGTTGTAACATGTGCAAAGCATGAAGTTGTTGTAACATGAATGTCCAGAGGACCAGACTTAGCTTTTTTAGATTTTTCTACCTGGATTATTGAGCATGCATCAGGGTATCTTAAACTTTAAATTCCTCCATAACCTCACACTAATTTCAACCGTTACAGGAATCAACGATACTGATGTAATTTAAATGGTAGCTTTTTTACTCCATAACTGCTTCCATATTTTCCAAAGTCAAAATGTAGTTCCGAGATCCCGGACGAGCTCCCACTTGTTACAAAACCGCTTCTCTCCCCAGCTCGTTCTTATCTTTTCCCTGCTCACTGGAGAGTAGGGCCGCAACTATAAGTGCGTGATAAGAAAGTAAGAAACAAAACACCTGACGGAACACAGTGAGGTGGGGCTTACCTTTTGATGTCCGACCAGAGTCTCTCCACCAGCTGACATCCTTAAAGGGGCGAGCCCGCACGGTGCTTCATCCGTCAGACGATCTGTTCAATAGTTGTTTTTGCTTTTCTTTATAGTTTTTCTCTTTTCTTAAAAATGCACCACTGGTGATTTCGTAGGTGGTTGATTTAACAGGCGTGAAAACTCCCCGGTGCATTACTTAGCATCCAGCCGGTTCATCCAAGACAAACTTCCTCTTCTTCCCGGCCAAAAATATCCAACGCTCCCCTCTGGGTGTTCAAACCCGAGGTAAAGACTCTGTTCCTCCGTCCAGAGCCCACTCGCACGTACCTTAAATTATTTGCTTCTTTTACACGTCTTCTCTGCCACAGCAGTAGCTCCCAAAATACGCTACTCCATCAGTCAATCACTCAATCACTCCACAGGTGTGCTACCAGCGGAGCTAAAAACACTTGTCTGGCTGAGCCCCGCCCCCTTCACCAGTGAACCGTCAAAAAGGTGCCAAAAATAAAAATAACAAACAAAAAAAAGACTGAAGAAAATGTGCCCACGTAACACTCCCCCCCCCTTAAACACACACAAAAGAAAATATCCATATATTTTTTTTATATATTTTTTAAATTTTAGTCCAATAAAATTTCCTACATCTTCATCCCATCCATCACATTCTTGACAGTTTGACACTAGCAAACCAGGTTTATGCAGTATTTTCCTTCATCTTTTGACTATTAGCCAAAGCCCAACACTCAATTTTCTGGTGTCCCTTTTTACCACAATAATAGCACACCAAGGCTTCTGAACGCATGCCTCCCTGTCGCTGTGTCATGCTCTGTGGTGTCTTGAACCCTATAGATGGTTTTGGGAAGCCCTCCTCAGCTCCAATCCCATGCTGTGTGTGGTAATTAATTGACTCACTCACTCCTCTCACTAAGCACTGATGGGTGGGTTCAAAATCATCAACCATAACCGTAGCTTTCCTAATCCCATCAACCTTTTGATCCTCGAGGTAATTTTTTACCTCAAAAGAAACACCATTTTTAAAATCTTCCAAGAGAATAAGCTGTTTTAATTTCTCGTAGTCCTGACCAACATTCTTTGACCGTACCCATCTGTCAAATGACATCTCCTTCTCAATAATTTAATGAGTCCTGCAAACATAATCCCCATGGTGGCGCAAGATGGGAAACCACTTTTGTCAAAACAAATAAATAAATAAATAAATAAACTAGTTCTTATCTTTTCACTGCTTACTGGAGAGTAGGGCCACAACTATACGTGCGTGATAAGAAAAAAAGAAACAAAACTGGCACCTGATGGAACACAGTGAGGTGGGGCTTACCTTATGATGTCTGACCAGAGTCTTTCCACCAGCTGACATCCTTAAAGGGGCGAGCCCGCACGGTGCTTCATCCGTCCGACGATCTGTTCAATAGTTGTTTTTGCTTTTCTTTATAGTTTTTCTCTTTTCTTAAAAATGCACCACTGGTGATTTCGTAGGTGGTTGATTTAACAGGTGTGTAAACTCCTCGGTGCATTACTTAGCGTCCAGCCGGTTCATCCAGGACAAACTTCCTCTTCCTCCCGGCCAAAAATATCCGACGCTCCCTTCTGGGTGATCAAACCCAAGGTGAAGACTCTGTTCCTCCGTCCAGTAGTGCATTAACAGAGTACCAGAGTTTTCGACAGATCGAGTGCTTTGACTTCTATCGAGGCTTTTTTGTCCACCTTGGGTACCCGTAGCACGTCACATTTCACAGCGTGCGAGGTATCTTTTAGCTTTTAGTAGACGCTACAAAATGGATTCCTATGTGCGCACGTATGTTAATGGAGCAGGCCGTCTTGTCAAAAAGGTAAAACAGTTTATAATTTTATAAATTGTGCTACTCATTGAATCATTCTGTTGATTTTCTTTGCTTTGAACACCGTAGTAGATTGTGACAGCAGGGGGCAGTGTTGCATTGCAGGTCATATATATAACACGGCCGAAACGGCTTCCTTTCTCTCGTTTCACAAACAAAAAGAAGCAAATATTCATCTCTCTAGCTATTAAAAACTATAAACACAATCTCTAAAAGTAAACCTAAATTACACAGCACTGCAGGCGTGGTACGGTGTGGCTGTGGCCCCATTTGTTTTTTAAGTTTCGGTTCAGCGCCTTACTTTCACTTTTAATATTAATAACTAATAGTTTTGTTTTTCCTGTGACTTATCTGCAGTATGATAAATGATAGGAGCATAATAAATGCTCCCAATGTTTTGTTGGTCTTTTTTTTCTTTTTGTAAAGACGTTTTTAATGCATTTATATTTATTTATTTATTTTGCATCATAAGACACTGTGACGTCATTGGCTACTCGAGTGTCGTTCGAGTTTTTTTATGTTAAGGTCGAGGTTAAAAATTATGTACTCGTTCAACCCTTAATGTATATATATATATATATTTGTAGGTATGGGTATGTTTATTTATGGAAATCTACTGCAAGGTCATGAATATTATTAGTCTTTATGCATGTGTATTTTGTTGCTGTGTTTTGTCATGTGCTTTGCAGGATTGCGGACGGAGGTTGGGTGTGTTTGCCTTGTGCTCTTTTTGTGGATAATTGTTGTGTTTTGTTGTCTTACTTTCTATCTTTCCTTTCTCTCTTTAAAAAAAAATAATCATATCGGTGTGAGAGGATGGCTGTGAGGTGAGAAGGGAGGCCATCTATAAAGGAAAAAAAATTATAAATATTGGCTAAAATATTTTACAATATTTTAACTCACTTGAAGTTTAGCTTTTCACATGTGCTTCTAATGCGTCACAGCTCACTTGTCCTTTCATCCTGAAAATCCCAGCAGACCTTCCACCCTCGTCCCACATTCTTGCTCATCTAGATTGTTTTCCAGTGAGCACTGTGTATGTTGGAAGTGAGGGAAATGGCTCAATAAATGTTGGTAACCATTCAGCAACGTTAAATTGGCAGACAAATGATGGGTTTCTGAAACGGCTCTGGATCTGAACAAGTGGTTTAGATTTCACAAGAATTCTTTGAATAAAATGCAGCCTAATGACTGGGCTGGATAGGTTTCTTTGTGTGGCACAAATTCTGAAAATATTGGCTTTTCTAATTTTGAAAATGTATATAAATCAACTCATTGCCATCAAAATTACTCTGGCCCCAATGAAAGCTACCATTTGTCTGATAGCTTTGGAAATGGAGAAATATGGCATACTGTATGCCGTCTCCTAAGAAATTCAAGTGGTTGTTGGCGGTACACAGCTCAGACACTAATGGATTAAATTAGCCATGCTAACGTGTAACTGATTAAACAGCTTACAGAATTAGTCTTTCTATTCATAAGGATAACAGTATTGGTCCGAACGATAAATGAACTTGTTGCTTGGAGGGTTGTAAAATGTCTGACCACATATGAGCTGCACGCTTTTGTACCACCAGTTTTCGAGTTGGGGTGAGGGGTGTTCAGCATGAGGGAAGAGGCTGCCTTTAGCTAGTACACCTGTATTGTTAGCCACTAGCTTTATAACTTTTGGCTCACACGTTGTACCCCACAGTTTATATGTAGGAACGTCTTATTTATGATTTTTTTCCCCATAATTTTTCAAAATTTATATTTTATTTTGAAAGACTTCCTGTCAAATTCCAGAAATCACATCATATTTATTTAGAAAATACAAAATTAACCAAAAGCCTGTCTGAAGAGATAAGTCTTAAGACTGTTTTTAAATGCATCTGTTGACTCGGAGCAGCGCATTGTTAGCAAAATGTTCTGCTGTATTTGACTTGCTGCTGTTGTTGGTTGTTAATTTTTCGGTTGACACAATCTTTCCTATTTATGTTCTCATTAAATTAGGTTAGTAAATGACTTTTACCTGAAGCATGTTAAAAAATTTACAAAATCTTTTGGGGGGGTTGGCGCTAGGGCTGCAACTAACGATTATTTCAATAATCGATTAATCGGCCGATTATTTTTTCGATTCATCGATGAATCGGCAAAAAAAAAAAAAAGGAAACAAGTTTTAATTATCACCTCTTTATTCCAAAATTTGACTGACATATCAAATCGCACAAAAAACAGGTTGCTACTTGACTATTCTGTTAGTAAAATATTGAATAATTAAAAAATAAAGTTAGTCAGCTTCAATAAAAAATAAATGTACACAAACATATATACAAATGTATTATTTATACCTGCACAAAATGTAGCTACTTTGTAAAATGTGTTTTTGAGGGACAAGTGTAACCTGGATTAAAGGTGTGGATTGTTTTAACCTGGATGGGGCAGCTGTGGCTGAGTTGTTAGAGCAGTCGTCCTCCAATGCAAGAGTTGGGGGTTGGAATCCACCAGCAGTCACATGCCTAAGTGTCCATGGGCAAGACACTGAACCCCATGTTTGTGCCCCATTGGTGTATGAATGTGAGCTAAAGCTCGGATTTGTCTCTTTAGAATGATTTGTTCTTTGTAATCTAGTAGAGTGCTGTATGAATGGGTAAATGAGGACATGTAGTGCTTTACACTACTACAGTATAAACAATGTAAAGCACTTTGAGTATCAATTAGATAGAAAGGTGCTATATAAGTACAGTACAGTCCATTTACCATTACAAGTGTGGATCATTGTAACCTGGGTTAAAAGTGAAGTCTTCGTCTTCAACCATCGACAGAGGCCTCATGTCAGTGACGTTCATGTAAGGATCTTTCAGTCTCTGCTGCTTGCTGTGGTGTGCATGATGTCTGTCCATCATGAAGGCTGTCATTGTTGTTTTCTGGAATGAGAGAGAGTTTATATGTATTATATCATAATTTACAGTAACTCAAGAAATGCCTTGTTTCACTTGGTTAAACACACAAGCACACACACACACACACACACACACACACACACACACACAAATATAAAATACTAATTACACACACTTGAGTAGATGAATAAATTACTGTAATTCCTGTTTAAATGCAATTCATCCTTCCATACAATGCAGTGACTTCAGACTTTGCCAGCAAATTAAAAGTTGAAGCTAAATCATTAAATTATCACCATCTTTGTGTTAGATTTATTTATAAAACACATTTAAACACTGCTTGTTTCGTTACATTAAAAATAAAAACACACACATTCTCTGTCACAGCTAAGAAACAAGCAGCTTCAGCTGCCAGAGACACTGATATCACGTTTTCTCTCTTTGAAACAGAACAAATATGTTTTGAATTACCTGCTGCTCTTCCTTCATTCACACCGTGGTGAAGCCCGTCATGTTTACATTTCATCTGCGTGGTTATCTCGTGTCGCGTCGTCACTTTTTAAAGCTTTTTTTATCTTTGTGAAGCGTCAGGTGCTCCCACACGTTGTAGGACTTATTTACAGTTTTCTCTGCGTCGCGTCGGTCATTGTAAAATAGACTTTGAAAACAGTCTCTGCTGTTTCCTCCTCCCTCCTCGCTCTGTTCAGAAGCCACACACACGCGCAGGCGCAGCACGCTGACGCTGCAGTTTTTTTTTTTTTTTTCAAACTTTATTCAGCCAGGCTCAGCCAGCTTTGACAAAAGCTTCACCGGTGAACAAAACAGCTCCGCGGCGCCGTGAAAGATGCATAATCGCGCGACACAACGAATCGATGATGAAATTCGTTGCCAACACTTTTAAAAATCGATTTTTATCGATTTTATCGATTCGTTGTTTCAGCCCTAGTTGGCGCAACGTTTGTCACCCTTTTCATCCCTTCTGAGTTTGCAGGTATGTGTCCAGTGATTATTCTTAGACCGTTATTGTGTTAATTTTGATTGGGGGCACAGATTCTGACGATGAACAGTGGGTGCCCGCGGCTAAACAACTGGAACGTCTTATTTATGTACAAAATTATGATTTATCTTGTATTTAATAATTGCGGCTTAGAGACAGGTGCGTTCTAAAGCCCGACATTTACAGTATGTATATATTTTTAAAATTTCTTCTAATCAGCAGTTAAAATTTCCATAGGGACCTGTGGAAAAGCTTTACTTTGCTCAGGAAACTCCTTCAGTTGACAAATGTTTAAATCACGTTCAGCAGTTTGTGTTTGATTGTTTTTAAGGTGAATGTCAACTTGAACACAAGATGCTGGGAGTATTAATGCAACTTCCTTCCTTTTTTCATAAAACTGTATTTAAGAATAATAGTTCTCTTTAAATTCCACTTTTAAGAGTTACCGTTTTTTCCGCCTGATAGGTTGCACCCTTCTATAGGTCGCTTTGTCCAATTGTTGGAAATAAATTGGAAAAATCCATAAACGGGTCGCACCTTTATTTAGGTTGCATCTATTATGCGTCACCGCTACGCGACGCGTCAGCGCCTCATTTGCCCTGCTGAAAATGGAGGCCACAGAAGCGAGCGCGCACGGAAGGACTTTACAAGATTAACACGATTAAAAACAATTATTTGTTTGCTAAACATTATAGCTGACATTATAGCACAAGGGTTCCTGAGCTTAACCGTTCCTTAATAAATTCACGAAATGGTCAAATCTGCTGGATTTAAATTGTTTCGCTTTGACGTCTTTCAAACGGTCACGTGCACTTCGAAAATAAATTATAAATAAATCGAATTTTAGCTCAAATGTCTCATACAGGTCACAGTTTGTAAATGACCACCAAGTAATTACGTTTTGTAGGTTTCAAGAAAATCTGCGGTGTGGTTTATGAGTTATTTAGACAAATAGTAGCAGGAAAATAACACAAAGCTAACGCGACACGTTTACGTCTATAAAACATCAAATTTTAGCTCAAATGTCTCATACAGGTCACAGTTTGTAAATGAACACCAAATAATTACGTTCTGTAGGTTTCAAGAAAATCTGCAGTGTGGTTTATGAGTTATTTAGACAAATACTATAGTAGCAGGAAAATAACCCGAAGCTAACGCGACACGTTTACATCTATAAAACATTGAATTTTATCTCAAGTGTCTCATACAGGTCACAGTTTGTAAATGAACACCAAATTCATTCATTCATTCAACCTTTATTTAGTCAGGTAAATCTCATTGAGCCTCGAGGGCTCATTTACAAAAGCGACCTGCTACAAACTAAAGAATGATGAACAGCAATGATAGAATTTCCTTAAACAACAAACAACAGAAAAACATAAGAGAGAAATACAAAGTGAAATACAAAGTGAAATGCAAAGTATCAAAACTAGCAAAACACCACAAGGAAGATGTACAAAATCAAAAACAAGAACATATCTGCATTGGTTTTTGCCAGGATTCCAAAAGATTCTTAATACCATTTAGAGAGGTCAGGGCCGAGAGCTTCAGATCTTTTTGTAAGATATTCCAGGAAGCAGGAGCAGAGTAGGAGAAGGCCCTTTTTCCAAGCTCAGTCCTCACTGACGGAACACTGCAGGTGATCATGTCCTGAGAGCGCACACTGTAGCTGCACTCACGCAAAGACATGTAGGAGGAGATGTATGAGGGCAGCAGACCAAGAAGTGATTTAAAGATGAAAATGTACCAGTGGAAGAGTCTGCGTGAGGTTAATGATGTCCAGTTAACCAGTGAATACAGGGTGCAGTGGTGGGTACGATAATCACAGCCAGTTATGAATCTTAGAGCACCATGGTAGACAACATCCAACATCTGCAGGGTGCTTGTAGGAGCATTCATGTAGATAATGTCACCGTAATCAATGGAGGGGAGGAAAGTCACAGATACAAGGCGTTTCCTAACATTCAGAGTTAGACATGATCTGTTTCTGAAAAAGAAACCCAGTTTAACTTTCAGTTTCTTTACTAGGTTTTCCACGTGGAGTTTAAAAGAGAGATGTGAATCGACCAGGATACCCAAATATTTATAGGAATCAACAAACTCAATTGGGACACCATTTGAGGATAAAATCAGAGGAAGATCTGCTGGGACCGACTTCCTACTTGAAAAAAACATCCCTTTTGTTTTATCAGCATTTAGTACAAGTTTGAGACGGAACAGATCTGACTGAATGATGTCAAAAGCGGATTGCAGAAACTGGAAAGCCTTAGCTACTGTTTTAGCTCGGCAGTAAACAACTGTGTCATCAGCATAGAAATGTAAGGATGCATCAGGGATGCTCTGACCTACATTAGCTATGTAGATTGTAAAGAGGGTTGGTCCTAAGACTAAGCCTTGTGGTACACCATTTTTAACCATTAAATAACTGGAAGAAGTACCGTTGTGCTGAACACATTGCATCCGATTGGACAGATAATTAGAAAACCAACCAATGGTGTGATCAGAGAAACCAATTTCTGAGAGCTTATGACACAAGATGTTATGCTCCACTGTGTCAAAAGCTTTAGACCGGTCTAAGAAAAGTGCAGCACAATAATCCTTAGCATCCAATGCTTCAACAACATCATTCAGAACCTTCAGAGAAGCAGTCGTGCTGTGTTTTTTCCTGAAACCAGATTGATGGAGATGTAAGATGTTAAATGAGTCCAAATAATTTTTGATCTATAATAATAATAATAATAATGAATTCAATTTATAACACGCTTTTCATTAGTGAAAATCTCAAAGCGCTACACACATTGAATGCTACACACATTCATACACCGGTAGCGGCAGACTACCATGCAAGGTGCTTTCCAGTCCTACCGGGAGCAACTCGGGGTTAAGTGTCTTGCCCAAGGACACGACAACACATGGTATGGGGAACCGGGATTCGAACCGCCAACCTTCCGATCGGGGGACGACTGCCATTACCACTACGCCACGGCCGCCCCCATCTGAGAGTTTATCAATTTTTCTAGAACCTTGGCTAAAATGCAGAGTTTAGAGATCGGTCAATAGTTGTTTAGTGAGGTGTAGGGGTGCACCGATTTCAATTTTCTGGCCGATCACCGATTTTTAGAAAATCTGACCTGCCGATTCCAATTTTGGCCGATACCGATTTTCAGGTGTTAATAGGTCAAAATGCACCTTAAATTTTCCAATCTTACTTTATTGTAAACGAAGTTTAACCATAAAAAATCAGTTCTTTTTACTCTTTCACTTGTTACATTTTAAAAAACTAAAAAAGATAATGCAGCATGTGTAACATTTTCAAGTCAGTGGGTAATAAGAATTAACACTCGCATAGGTAAGTTTGTCCTCACAGACTTATTCCAGTCACTTTTTCATTAGTGGCAGGTTTTTCTTGATGAACAAAAGCATTTCTGCTTTGTCACCAGACAGGCGACTTCTTTTCTCATCTACTACATGTCCAGCCAAGCTAAACAGGCTCGCTTTCAATGCTTGTGCATGGGGCAGAGAGATTCGGGCAAGTAGAGCAAGATGAGGGAAACAATTTTCATTGATCCTCCAGTAGACCAATGGGTCCTGGCTCCTTTCAACAGGAACCTCCGATAGGTAGTTCTGTACCTGCATAGCTGAAGGGCTGGCCAGTTGTTGCTCCTTTTCAATGTTCTCCTTTAAGATTTCATCTTTTTTTTTCTTTTTTCATTTATAGATGGCCTCCCTTCACACCTTTTAGCCATCCTCTCACTCCAATATATATATATATATATATATATATATATATATATATATATATATTATTTATTTTTTTTTTAAGAGAGAAAGAAAGAAAAGAGAAAGTAAGACAACAAATCAACAATTATCAACCAAAAGAGCACAAGGCAAACACACCCAACCTCCGTCCACAATCCTGCAAAGCACATGACAGAACACAACAATGGAACATACATGCATAAAGACTAATAATATTCATGAGCTTGCAGTAGAATTCTATAAATACACATACCCATATCTACAAATATATATATAGTATACATACATATACTTTTATATTCATTTATATACCCATCTACATATCTGCATACAGTATATCCATATATACATCCCTGCATCCATTTGTGTGTGGTTGTGAGCATGCATAAGTGTATAAGGTTCCTCCAATAGAACATTTAGTAGCGACTGTTTTCAAGATTTCATCTTGAACTGCAAACAGTAGACTACACCTTTTGCTGCAGATTCATCAATGTCAGGAGGTCCCACTTCAGAGAATGTTCCTGCAGCAGGTGTGCATCTGGTCTCCCCCTCTGCTGAGAAGTAGTGATTCTTGTACATGTACCTTGTTTTGCATAAACAAAGAAAGATGGGTCAATCATTGTGTTTTGTATACATTAAAAGTTATTTTAATTGCATATAAATGCATTTCTTTATTTACATGCAATTAAAAAACATTTAAATTAAATTTAAAATAAACATTTCTTGTTTATTGAAATTTTCAATCAATAAATTTTTATTTTAAATTTAATTTAAATGTTTGTTGAAATATAGTAGTAGGCTAAAAGTAATTGTGACTAAAATAGAATATTCACAGTTACTCATCATGCTCAAAGTTGATGAATCTTTTCACAACAGCCTCCAGCAATGTAGCTTTGGCTTTACCCACACCACGGTCTGTGCTTGCTTGCCACTTGATGACGTTCGAATTGTTCGTCAATCCACTGTGCAGTAAAACTTAACATGGACATTAAACTTACATCAGAAGTCCAGATGTCCGTTGTAAAGCTGAGTGTATTTGGATTAGCTTTTAGCAGGCTGCGGGTGTCTCTCAAAGCTTGGCTGAACTCCGGTAACGAAACATCAGAAAAATATCTCCGCCTCGGCATATTATCGTGGGCTCACGTGCTGCATCAAGCTTCTAAAACCTTTGTCCTCAACGACTGAAAAGGGCTGGTCATTTAATGTCATGAACTCCATCACTTTCCTCGTGGTAGCTTTGCTCTTTTCATGCTCATAAAAGTTAACAGCAGCCCACCGACTGGCTCTTTGATAGCGCTAGCTTTAGCATTAGCTTAGCTTGGTTGCTCGTTTCAAACGTTGCACACTTGGCTGCGTGGTGATTTCTTAAATAGCGAACAAGGTTTGTTGTATTAAAGGTTTTTGTTGTGGCTCCACCACGACTTACTTCAGCATTACACAAATTGCGATCTTTTGCTCATTTTAAAATAGTAGAACTTCCGAACAGACAACATGGCTGCT
>JBBPBX010053198.1:0-23930 GCA_038048925.1 Garcialebias charrua | reverse complement strand
CGTCACATCTCTGTGAACACACATGCGCTTACTAGCCAGCAGTGGTGGGATGTAACTAAGTACAAATACTTTGTTACTGTACTTAAGTATATTTTTCATGTATCTGTACTTTACTTAAGTAGAATTAAATGTGGGTACTTTTACTTTTACTGCACTACATTTTACATGAAGTATCTGTACTTTCTACTACACTACATTTCTATAATGTGTTGAGTTACAAGTTACATTCACGTTGCAACTTTTTGATTTGTCGTTAGTTTGAAAGTAACTGATGTTGAGAGGGGAGTTGGTCCACTGAATCACTGCAAAGTGGACAGGTAACATTAGACCTGCCTTCAAGAAGAGCTGGACCAATGATGTATATTCTTGTGTATAAGTCATTTAGCTGGGAGCACCCACAGCACCACTAACACACACAAAATGGATTCCACCACAAAGATTCATCCAGAAGATACACAACACCCATGGCTTTATTGAAATATTATTGAAAGACTATTGAAATATTATTGAAAGACTATTGAAAGACTGTTCAGTACAGCAGGACAGATTCTCTCTCCCTAAAGAGCCAGACATGGACTCAAAAACTTTGAAAACCAACTTCTTCTGAACTTGAACAAGAAATTCTTGCTGCAATATTAAAATGTGTCAGTTCATGGGATGTTAGGAGACAAGAGATTTCTCCAAATGTCTCGACACTCAGGTCCAAGTTTTGAAAATGTTGTCAGGAAGTTAAAGTATTGTTCATTGTTGATCCATTACAAGATTGACTAGACAATATTTTAACTAGAGTTGATGACAAACGAGTTGAAGTGATCTATTCCTTTGTTAGTTGTGTCTAATGCTCCTTTTTTCAAACAGACAACTTTTACTTAAATGTGTTTACTGCAGTTAAAATGACACATTGGTTTTATTTTGTGTTAAATAAAAACTTTCAAAGGTATAATCATTCCTCTTTCTTATTTTGCTTAATGGTATTTAACTCATCACTGAAATTCTGACACACAGAATCAAAAGTCCAAGTGTGAACTGTGTCACAGAGTAAACACAATAAAAACATGCATTATCTGCAGCATTGTTCATTAAAATGGCTCAACACTATTAATGTATTACAGAAAATATGCATACAGTACGCACACTTAATGGTATTGTAGACCATTGCATTAGTTAATACATTCAGCAAGTACTTTTACTTTAATACTTTAAGTATTTTTAAAAGCAAGTACTTATTTACTTTTACTTAAGTAAAAATATTAATATGGTACTTCTACTTTTACTAGAGTACATTTTTGTCTGTTTATTTGTACTTTTACTTAAGTACAGTGTTTGAGTACTTTCTCCACCACTGCCAGAAATGACGTATTTTTGAAGCTTGGTGCATGGAAAGAAATATTATTTCTTATTCATGTGACTTGGTCCAGCTCCTCACCTTTCTTCAGGACCTGCTGGAGAAAGGTTGTTCTTTCTCAACCATTAAGGTGTTTTTATCAGCAATTTCGGCCTGTCACGAGGGCTGGGGGGGTAGGACACCTGGCGCGCACCCGCTCATAATAAGATTTATGAAGGGCGTGCTAAGAAAGAGACCCCCCAGCAGGATCTTGACCCTGGATGGGATCTTAGTCTGGTCTTGGGGGCTCTCTGTGATCCCCCATTCGAACCACTGAGCAACATTAAGATAGATTTTTTATCTTATAAGACCGCTCTGCTACTGGCTCTGTGCTCGGCAAAACGTGTGGGTGACCTCCATGCTCTTTCCGTGCACCCAATGTGTACCAGGTTTGCCCCTGACGGGTCAAAGGTCACCCTAAGGCCTAATCCTACGTATAATAATAATAATAATAATACTTTATTTATAGAGCCCTTTAAAACAACCACAGCTACAACAAAGTGCTGTACATAAAATCAATAATAATAATAATAATAGAGTCTTTGTCTGTCATCTGTGTATGTTTCTCATACACAGACGAAATTCATCTCTGCATTTAACCCAACCACCACCAGGTGGTGCAGTGAGCAGCCAGAAAGCGCCCGGGGAGCTGGAGAATTAGGTGTGCACTCATAGACACCCCAAGGTGTATAGTGGCCGGGGCGCGAACCCGCGTCCTTCGGGTCCCAAGTCAAAGAACATTTAAACACATAAAAATAAAACAGTTGTTAAAACATTAAGATCAATAAAAACAATAAAAACAGTGCAGAACAAATTCAGTCTGTGCTAAAAGCCAGTGAGTAAAAATGTGTTTTTAAAAGAGTTTTAAAACTGGACAGTGAAGGAGCTTGTCTGACGGGAAGAGGGAGATCGTTCCACAGTTTTGGAGCAGCAACAGAAAAAGCTCTGTCCCCTCTGAGCCTCCGTTTGGACCTCGGCACCTCCAGAAGCAGCTGATCAGCTGATCTGAGGCACCGAGCAGGAGAGTATGGGTGAAGCAGCTCAGAGAGGTATATCCCCAAGGTCTTGGCTCTGAACCCCAGAAGTCTGGACTTTGATCTCTTTTCTTTTCCTCCTGCTCCTGTCCTCACTCAGGAACAGAAGAGGCTGAAGGCATTCTTCCCCGTGAGGACTTTAAGCGCTTACATGCAAAGAACAGCTGAATGGAAGAAAACAAACCAACTGTTTGTGTGCTTTGCGGCCCCAGCTACTGGTAGGGCCCTATCAAAGCAGGGCCTCTCACACTGGGTGACTGAGGCCATTAAAAGGGCATACAGTAGCAAAGGTCAACAGGTGCCCTCTGGAGTGCGTGCTCACTCCACTATGGGCTTGGCCACCTCTTGGTCATTGTTCAAGGGTGTACCAGTTGCAGACATCTGTGCGGCTGTGAACTAGAGCTCAACAAATATGTTTGCAAAGCATTACAGTTTGGACGTTACTGCATGTGATGTCACTCTGGCTGTCCTTTCTAACACACAGTAGAAAGCAGTTTTGAGATGCCTATTGAATAAAGGTGGACGTTCGGACTAGCATGCATTTTACTGAGCATTACCAAGTGACTGACTGATAAGGGAACTGAAAGTTATGCACCATAACTCATGTTCCCTGAAGGAAGGGAACGAGGTGAAACATACCTGGCCCTTTTCAATGCTGAAAGCTCGGTGAAGTGCATTTTGGAGGAAGTGGGATGGGCGTCAGCGCCTTAAATACCCAAAGGGCGGGGTCTCTGGCGTGACGCTGACGCCCCGGCCGTAAAGGCGTGAGTGTATTCCTTCAGGTAATTGCGCGGGGCGCAATTTCCCATAGCATTTATGTTGCACCTCGTTCCCTTCCTTCACGGAACATGAGTTATGGTGCATAACTTTCAGTTTCCTCCCATAGTCCAAAACATGCATGTCCGGCTGCCTTCAGGTCCAGGTCTTCCTTACAAAAGAGATCTGTGATCTCAATGGGATTTTCCTGGTTAAATAAAGGTTATCCGAATAAAGGTTATCCAAATCCGAGGCCATGGTCTTGAGCCGGAAAAGGGTAGCGCACCCTCTCCGGGTCGGGGAGGAGGTCCTGCCCCAAGTGGAGGAGTTTAAGTATCTCGGGATCTTGTTCACGAATGAGGGAAAACTGGAGCGTGAGATCGATAGGCGGATAGGTGCAGCGTCCGCAGTGAAGCGGGCGCTGTACCGGTCTGTCGTGGTGAAGAGAGAGCTGAGTCAAAAGGCAAAGCTCTCAATTTACCGATCGATCTACGTTCCCACCCTCATCTATGGTCATGAGCTTTGGGTTATGACCGAAAGAACGAGATCTCGGATACAAGCGGCTGAAATGAGTTTTCTCCGCAGGGTGTCTGGACTCTCCCTTAGAGATAGGGTGAGAAGCTCAGTCATCCGGGAGGGACTCGGAGTAGAGCCGCTGCTTCTCCACATCGAGAGGAGCCAGTTGAGGTGGCTCGGGCATCTGGTTAGGATGCCTCCTGGACGCCTCCCTGGTGAGGTGTTCCGGGCATGTCCCACCGGGAGGAGACCCAGAGGAAGACCCAGGACACGCTGGAGGGACTATGTTTCTCGGCTGGCCTGGGAACGCCTTGGGATTCCCCCAGAGGAGCTGCTCCAAGTGGCTGGGGAGAGGGAAGTCTGGGCCTCCCTACTTAGGCTGCTACCCCCGCGACCCGACCCCGGATAAGCGGAAGAAAATGGATGGATAGATGGATGGATGGAAATAAAGGTTAATAATAAGCTCTACAGGTGTCTGCTGACATCGGTCAGTCCTGCTGCCCATTAGCTGAAAACATGCTGAAATGCAGCTTTAACAGAATATGCCTAAGTTAGCAGAAGAAAGCAGAAAGAACAAAAAAGCTGAAAAGTAGCTGAAAAGACAGAAAGAAGCTTAAAGCTGCACTATGTAACTTTGTAATGCAGTCTGTAACTTTTCTAACAATATATTTTTAACATATTTCTTCACTCTGTCACTATCTACTGACAGACTGATGTTAGACAAAGTACTGTAATCTCTGAAAAAAACTATAGTCCCCTTGCTTCTCTATCAGCATTTATAAAAACACTAAAAATACAGAGTGACCCGCCGTTAACCAGCCAATAAAAACAGAGTTTGTAACCAGCCAATAAAAACAGAGCTTGAATTTGAATTAGCCAATAAAAACAGAGCTTGAATTTGAATTTCAGCAGGGCCAGGGGGAGCAGAGCCATATATGGCTCTGAGGGGGAGGGATCAGAATGCTTTGCCTGTTGAAAATATTTCTTAGTTCTGCACTCTACAGAAAGTTACACATAGCACATTTAAACAGAAGGATGTGTAAAGAGCTAAAATGAGATTTAAAAAAACGTTGACTTAGCTTAACAAAAAGCTAATTTTAGCACAAAACAGCTCAAAAGTTGCTGAAATAGCAGATAAAGCTGAAGCAAGCAGAAAATATATGAAAGGTCCATAACAAGCTGAAATAAGCAGAAAGATGTTACTTAGGCTGAAAGTATATTTTTTTAAAAACTGAAAAACTTGAATTTATCTGAAAACAGACTAAATTAGCTTTAAAAAAGGCAAATAAAAGTAGCTGAAAGGGTAGAGCAAGCTTAAATTAGAAGATGAAAGCAGAAAGAACATGTTTGCTGAAAGCAGCAGATAATTGCAGATAATTTTCAGATAATTTCCACTTTTTTCTGCTCATTTCTGCAGAAAAAAACAGAAAAAGTGGAAATTATCTGAAAAAAGCTTAAATTGGCAAAATACAGCTGAAAAGTATATTTAAAGTGCACACAAATGCTTAAATTACAGTAATGAAGTGGATAGACCAATTTTTTGCTGAATTAGGCTGAAAAAAGTTCAAATGAGTGCAAAAAATGTGGAATTAGCTGAAAAAGTTAAATTTAGCACAAAACTGCTCAAAAGTAGCTGAAATAGCAACAAAATTAAAGCTGAAACTAGCAGAAATAAGCTGAAAGGACCATAACAAGCTGAAATTACCAGAAATAGGTTAATTGGGCTGAAAGTAGCAAAGATTATCTGAAAACAGCTGATATGAGCTAAAAATACAAATAAAGGTAGCTACAAAAAGGTAGAAGAAGCTTAAATTAGCATAAAATGCAGAAAAACACGTGCTGAAAGAAGAAGAAATGTGCACAAAAAAGTGGAAATTATCTGAAGAAAACTGAAATTGGCAACAACAAAAAAAACATCTGAACAGTAGCTCAAAAAGCATAAAGAAGCTTAAATTACAAGAATGAAGTGGAAAGAGCACATTTTTGCTGAATTGGGCTGAAAAAGTTTAAATGAGTGCAAAAAATGTGGAATTAGCTGAAAAGGCTTAAATTAGAAGAAAAAATAAGCTATATAGTAGCAGAAATAGTAGAACAAACTGAAACTTGCAGAAATAAGCTGACAGGAGGATAAGCAGAAAGAAGTTCCAGGATCTTTCTCAAATTAAGCCCTGCTTGTTCACAACATTTCCATGGAACTCCACTTCAACATACCCGAACTGTAGCTTTAAGGGGTAGAGGTTTTATTGAAGCTGTAGAGAAGGCCAGTCATTGTAAAAGCTGCTTGGTTTGATCACTGCATACAAAACATCCAGCTGCTTTGTGTTATTTGTTCTGTGAGGAAATCATTTTGTGTTTCTGTGGTTGCTACCAGTCAAACTCATGTGTTACATTAAAACAGAACTTCTGCTGAAGGCAGTCACAAAGGCAGCGCATGGAAGTATAAAAATACCAACAGTGCAAAAATTATTTTGCGTGACAGGGAGACTTATTATCTCTGCCTGATTTAACCGTGCAGCCATTCAGCGCACTCTGAATAATTTAAAGGTCTGCTTTTGTGGACATGCACACCTTCTGCTGCAAGATTCATTCACCGTCACACAATAATAATAAAAAAAAACGCCGCCTGTGGTTGATGTCTTCGAGATTCTGAGCTGCTTTGCACATTTTGTGTCTGTCTCTGTAATAATTGCACCATGCGAGAATGGCTTCACTTGTTTTTCTGCAAGGCTCTAACTCAAAACAGCAGGAGACCAAATGAATGATCGTGAAAGCAGCAGCAGGAACGCAGTGATCTCAGGAGTTATGTGTACTGGGAGCCTTTATGAGAACCAAATTTGGTAAAATTCACTTTAATGTCAGCTCTCAGCCTAAAACTGCATATTAGTTTGGGAGACTGGTGCTCTGTAGCACTGTTATTACCTGCAGCAAGTGTCCTCAGCAAAGAGAGAGGCAGCTAGCACAGGCAGGGGGTGGACCTTGTTTCAATTAGTTTCATCTTTTTCATTTTCTGTCTCTGCAAAGACACTGGCAGGATGGAGACGGGTATTTGTCCTGCGCACAGCAGAGGAGGTCGTGCTCTCCCTGACACAATAACTCCAAATGAAAAGGGACGCATTCAGAGGCTCTCCTCGAAGTGAAAGCTTTAATTTCTGAAGTCTTGACACGGCTCTGTAGACGTATTTGTGTTCCGCAAACAGACTTGTTTCCTTTCTGGTGCAGAAACACGAACGGTGCCATCTGTGAGAGCATCTCTGAATGCCAGGAGCTCCCGATAAGACACTTGTGACAAGTATTCTTTGTCTACAGTTTGTCTTCGCAATGCTCCTATTAATGCTCAGTCAGAGTTTGCATGAGACTCAGTTAGAATGAATGTTCTCCAGCGATCATATTCACATCCTTGAAATGTTTGTAATTCATTTTGTGAATCAAAACAACATTTTCAGTACACTCTAGGATTCAGGAGGTAGCAAAATTTGCCATCCCCAGAGTGGTTGTACTTTAAAGTCATGAGGTTGTTGCTTTCTCCGCTTCTATTTCCACCATGTTCCGGTCCACCGCAACCTACATAGAAGAACAGGAAGGGCAAAAGGCAGAACTGTCATCATGACAGGAAGCAAGGTGTCAAAGAGGCTGGCAGCACTGCAGGCAAGGTCTGACACCGCTATAGTGAGAGCAGGTCACATCTACAAATGTTTCAGTAACCCTTCACACACACAAAAAGTACCAGAGAATAGAGAGGAAATGTGCAGCGGAGCACCTGTATTATCGGGTGAGGTTTTTATATAGAAATATGAGATTTTCATTTCACACCACACTTTTAGACGTTTATGTGCAGAAGGGGGAAAAAAACTAGTTACCGTACATCTAAAAAAGATGGTTTTCCATTAAAAAATGCCTCCAACTTTATAACAAAAAGAAAAAACTCTATTTTTTTTTTTTCTTTTTACATGTAAATTCTTCCTATGTGTTTTTAAGTATAAGGTCACTTCATTGAGTTGTCCTCATGTATAAAGTGAATACTGACATGTACAGTTTTGCCTTTGGGTACTTTTACACTGTCTGAACTGAAATATCCAAAGTGTGAACAGAGCCGAAATCTCAACTGAAGTACCATGTGTGTCTTACATGGTTTGGTAATGTTAAAATCTGACATAAAAACTAGGATATGACGTTTTCTCCCAGTTTTCATTCTGCTGAGTGAAATCACTTTGGTTGCAACCTCACCCAAAACATTATATTAAATTTTAATTTCTTTATTTCAAGCAAATTAATTCAAACAAATGGTCATGTTTTACTTGTTCAGTTTAAAATGTATATTGTTCTGTCAAAAAAAAATTCAAAAGACAGTTGAGCTGTTTTATTAATGAATTATGTGTACTGAAATAATTAAATCCTACATTGTCTCTCATGCTTGAACTTTCCATTTTGAGGTGTTAGCTGCATTAATCCAGATATACTTTCTTCTGTTTAACATAAACACTTATTTACTGTTTCTTTTCTACATCTGGCAACACTGATTCATTCACTCATCAGTCCCGCTAGCCAGTTGAGTTTGGTAGAATTAAATATGTTTATGGAGAGTAGGTCAAATGTATCATATTATGGCCAAGAAAACTGACAAATTCAACCAACATTACATAATCTGTCCCTCTCTCTGCTTTGTTTTTGTGTCTTTATTTTCCTTTTCAGCTTCTTTTAGTATCATTCTGTTTCTGATGTTTTGACTCTGTTTTCTCTGTCATTACTCACGCCTCCGCCTGTCTTTACAGCCATTATAATCATCCACACCAGTTCCCAGTCAGTATTATCCCAGGTGCACTCATCATATCTACCTCCCCCAGCCTTATTTAAGGTATTTTTTGGCCTATAAGTCACAATTTTGTTTGTTTGTTTGTTTGTTTGTTTGTTTGGTGTTTGCATAATTTGCATGCCCTGCGACTTATTAACTGAAGCAAAGTATTTATGGATTTTTTTCCCCCATGTTTATAAACCCATTTTTGGCTGAGATATGACCGTTCTCGTTCATTCTTACTGAACAAATTGAACAGTATCATTTTCAGCCACTAGATGGCAGCAGAGTAGTAGTAGCATTAAAGCATGTTGTCATGTCATGTAATAGGTAAACGTAGCTATAATGACAAATTCAAAAAAGTTCAATACAAAAATAATAACTTCATGTATTATACTTGATACTTTATTGTTTTTGTCTTGAACCTTTTTGAATTTAGCATGTCCTGGATGACTGAGAACATTTCACCTTAGCAGATACTTATCAGAAAACTCTGTAACCAAATTTAAATTTTGTCTTTCAACATTGTCGCGTATCCTGATGCATGCTCAATAATCCAGGTAGAAAAATCCAAAAAATGTTAAGTCTGGTCCTCTGGACACCCAAAAAACAAAACAAAACAAAACAAATTGTAGAAAAGTTTCGTCTTTCATCCAAAATACTTCTTCAGTCTGAGGTGCTGTAGTCAACTCAGTCTTATAAATAGCACCTTCTTACAGTGGATCAACCAGTTTGCTGCTGACAGCCAGTCNCGTCACCAGGTAAAGAGGCGTTGTTTGTATGCTGCACGTGTCGGAAGTACAGCTAAGATCCGTATGGGAAAGCTTGCCACCCTGGTTGGTTCAAAGTAAACAACTTTAGTTAACTTAGCTCCAGTACTCCTTCCTCCTATTTCTTATTTTTCATAAGCATTTAAACTGTCAAGTAATGTGCCAACAGAAAGGTCCAACTGTCTGTTTGTTTTTAATTTGAATTCTTGTCAACGTAGTTATTAAATCAGAGCTAATATCGATACAAATGTTTAATGTAATTTTTGTGATAGTTTCAATAAAAGGTCTAATTTTTTGGTAGACCAATATAAATTGAAGTCTCCTGTGAAGTTACATTTATTGTCTAATCACAGTAAAAACAATTTAGTATCGGAAAAAGGAAGAACTCGCATTGGTGGCAGTTTGTGCAAGATTAAAGTCTGCTAAACTGCGCATCTACAATAATGCCAGACTCAGTAAGTGTTTAAATACCTTACAACCGCATTATTCTATTACAATAACCAAATTTACAGAAATGCAGCAGAAAATTATTGTTTGCAATTTAGTTTCTGAGGATAGTGTCTTAGTTTGTTTTTTAAATATCTTTTGACTCCACCCTCTGAGAATTTTCATTTACTGATTCTTTTCTTGGTTATCGTACATTTAGGAATAGGAACTAGTTGGTTATGATCTGGAAAACATGAGAGCCTAACTCAAGTCAACCTCTCAAGTCTGCAGCAAATAGAGAAATGACGTTCAAGAACAGTCCAAATATTTTTTTTTCCTTTACGGAATGGCCACTCTTCATTATAATGTATATCACCCGCCAGGCTCCTATGCTCAGTTTTTGTCTGAATTCTCAGAATTCTTAACTGACTCACTACTAAATACTGATAAAGTCATAATGATGACTTTGGGTGATTTCAATATTCATGTAGATGTTGAAAGTGATAGCTCAAACATAGCCTTTAAAAATTAAATAGAGTCAATTGGTTTTACCCAAAATGTCCGAACATCTACTCACTTTCATCATCACACTCTTGACCTGGTTCTGACCTATGGCATCAAGATTAATAACTTAGTAATACATCCTCAAAGTCCTGTTCTGTCTGACCATTTTTCATTGCCTTTGAGTTTACATTAAATGATTACACAGTCACTGAGAGTAAATTTCACCTTAGCAGATACTTATCAGAAAACTCTGTAACCAAATTTAAATTTTGTCTTTCAACATATCCTGATACATGCTCAATAATGCAGGTAGAAAAATCCAAAAAATGTTAAGTCTGGTCTTCTGGACACCCAAAAAACAAAACAAAACAAAACAAATTGTAGAAAAGTTTCGTCTTTCATCCGAAATACTTCTTCAGTCTGAGGTGCTGTGGTCCGCTCAGTCTTATAAATAGCACCTTCTTATAGTGGATCAACCAGTTTGCTGCTGACAGCCAGTCAGCAAACTGTTTTTTTTTTTTTTGGGTGTCCAGAGGACAAGACTTAATGTTTTTTTGGAATCTCTTTCAACATTTTCCTCTGTCTTGCAGAATAATACTGTACATCAGAGAGCAGTGACTTAGATCATCTAGTTGATAATTTTACAACTTTTTTGCAAACTTTACTCGATAAAGCTGCTCCACTGAAAAAGAAAGTAATTAATCAGAGGACATTAGCTCCTTGGTTCAATTCTGAGTTATGTACTTTAAAAAAGGCATCTAGAAAGCTAGAAAGAAAGTGGCACTCCACTAATGTTGAATAATCTTACTTATCCTGGAGAAATAGCCTGATAATGTTCAAAAGAGCACTCCGTAAAGCTAGAACTTTATATTTTTCATCTTTAATTGGCATGAATAAAAATAACCCTGGGTTCTTTTTCTGTACCATAGCTAGACTAATGAAAAAACCTATCTCTGTTGATTCATGCATCCCTACAACTATAAGCAGTGATGACTTTATGAGATTCTTTATAAATAAAATTGTTTCAATTAGGGAAAAATAAATTCAAACCAACATTCCTATTGCCACTGGTTCTGTGTCAGATGAGACAATTTTCAAAATGTCACTTGAACCTGATTTATGTTTGGACTGTTTTTGTCCTGTTGAGCTCTCTGAATTGTCAAAAAAAAGATAGGTTCATCCAAACCAGAGGTCCAGAGGACCAGACTTAACTTTTTTAGATTTTTCTACCTGAATTATTAAGCATGCATCAGAATATTCATCCAAACCATTCACATGACTGCTAGATCCCATCCCAACCAGGCAATTTAAAGATTCATTCATTCATTCAACCTTTATTTAGTCAGGTAAATCTCATTGAGCCTCGAGGGCTCATTTACAAAAGCGACCTGCTACAAACTAAAGAATGATGAACAGCAATGGTAGAATTTCCTTAAACAACAAACAACAGAAAGAAAAAAAAACGTTGGAAAGAAATAGAAAGTGAAATGCAAAGTATCAAAACTAGCAAAACACCACAAGGTAGATGTACAAAATCAAAAACAGGAGCATATCTGCAATGGTTTTTGCATGTATTTGATGTATTTTCCTTAATTAATAACCACATCTTGGATCTGCTTAAATTGTCTCTAATTAAAGGTTACATACCACAGAGCTTTAAGATTGCTATAATTAAACTTTTACTTAAGAAGCATAACCTTGACTCAAGAATCCTGGCCAATTATAGACCTGTATCTAATCTAACTTTCGTCTCAAAAATTCTAGAAAAAATAGTTGCTGGTCAGTTGCGTGATCATCTACAAAGAAATAATCTTTTTGAAGAGTTTCAGTCAGGGTTTAGAGCTCACCACAGCACTTAATCTGCACTGGTGAAAGTTGCTAATGATATTCTCGTTCTCGGATAATGGACAGGTGTCCACACTGGTCCTGTTAGACCTCAGTGCTGCATTTGATACAGTTGATCACAATATTCTACCACAGAGATTAATATGATATCGGATTCACAGGAACAGCTCTAAATCATGTTTATCGGATTGATTCCAGTTTGTAAATGTAAATAATGAATCTTCATCATACACCAAAGTTAGTAATGGAGTTCCTCAGGGTTCAGTGCTTGGTCAAATACGATTTACCTTATACAGTAAATGCTTCCATTAATGTTATTGGACAGCATGAGATTTTCATTGTTATGATGATGATAACAAAATACATAAAAACATGGATGACCCAAATCTTTCTGCCTTTGAGTACAGACAAGACTGAGGTTTTAGTTTTTAGACCAGAGCATCTTGGGAATGTGTTTTTCAGTCTTTTGCCTTGCTTGGATGGCATTAATCTGGACTCCAGTTATAATGTTGAAAATATTGGTGTTATTTTTGATCAGGACATGTCTTTTATCCCCCACAATAAAAATGTTAGAACCACCTTCTTCCACCTGTGTAATATTACTAAAATTAGAAATACCATCCATAAATGATGCAGAACAACTGGTTTGTGCATTTGTCACGTATAGACTAGACTGTTGCAATAGTTTATTTTCTGGGTGTCCAAATAGTTATTCAAAAAGTATTTAGTTAATCCAAAATGCTACTGCCAGAGTCTTAACTGNCGGCTCCTGAAATGTCCACCAGGGGGGGGTATTTCTCCAAAATAAAAAAAAAATCCCAAGTTCAACTAGTTTTTTTTATTTTTATCAAATGCAGATTAATACAAGGTCAACAGAACAATTAAATGCTCAGGATGAGAAGAACCAATTTGACTCACTAAAACAACAAAGAACAAACAAAAATATATATAAATAAATAAATTAGATATAAATTATAGAAAAGAAAATAAGTGATATTAAAACATTTCTGCATTTCTACTTGCAAGAGGCTTTGTTTTCATTCTCCAGATCAATAAGAAATAGTAAAACAGTATATAAGTATATAAAATTATTAATGTTTGATCATTTTTCATAAGCAAATTAAAATAAATGTGGCCATCAGAGTCCAGTAAAACACAACCAATGACATTTAGAATATAAAATTATTAATGCTTGATAATTTTTATAAGCAAATTAAAATAAATGTAGCCATCAGAGTCCAATACTGTACAATAACCTGCGCTGGCAACCTAACTCCACAAACAAACAAAGAAAAAAAGAAACTCACCAGTTGCCACTTTTAGAATAGACAGTCAGCTGAAGGCTTTTATCACAAACAGAGCCACCTAAAAGTGGAGAGGATATCAGTCAGGAATGGTAATATAATAATATAAGCATTATATAAAGGCTAGCATTAGCATGCTAGCTCCAAAAACAAACTCACCAGTTGCCACTTTTAGAATAAACAGTCAGCTGAGGGCTTTTTTCACAAACAGCCCTCTAAAAGTTTAGAGGCATATCAGTGAGAAATGCAAATAGACATTAGATAAAGGGCTTTCAATGATTTAAAACTTACCTGAGCAAGCCTGCTTGAGTCACTGACCGCACGGCTCATTTTCCAGACAAAACAAAAAAAAACATGAAGTATGATTGGTAGGTTGAGCTCACGTTGGACGTATCCAGGGCGGTGAAAACTGCGCCCAGCATCTTCCCATTGTTTTGTAACATTGTGGAATAACTGTGCATGTGCCATTTATAACGAGAGTCTATGGATAAGATTCATGCGCCTCCAAAAACAGGAAATAAGTCACCAATCAGAAAACGTTTTTTGAAACAAACAATATAACTCATCATTACTCATAAAATATTCATCCTACACAACTAAAAACATATATGCATATATTTTGAAATGGTTTTATTTTATTCTTTCATTTTTATTTTTTAAAGTCTTCAATGAAAAATGGTCCAGAATTTCCAGTGGGGCGGCGCCCTAGCGCCCCCTATTGGCCGGCCGCCCTTGGATATCATATCTCTCCAGTTTTAGCTTATCTCCATTGGCTCCCTGTCAAATCCAGAATTTAATTCAAAATCTTGCTTATAACCTACAAAGCTCTCAACAACCTAGCTCCATCTTATGTTACAGATCTTATTGTTCCATATTTTCCTAACAGAGCACTTTGCTCTAAGACTGCAGAGTTTCCAAATGCAGAATGGGAGGAAGATCTTTCAGTTATCAGGCTCCTCTCTTGTGGAACCAGCTTCCAGTTTCTGTCCGTGAGGCTGACACATTGTTCATTTTTAAGAGTGGGCTTAAGACTTTCCTTTTTGATAAATCCTATAGTTAGGGTTAACTTTTTATGCTGCCTTGATCTTAGACTACGGGAGGAAAAATTTACCTAATTTCTTTAAATGATTTGCTAAAATTGAATAGTTTTCATTTGATATTAATAGTTATATCTTAACATGTGATTCTTAACCTGCCATTCTGTATCTGTTCCTCCTTCCTGTTCCTCCCAAACCCAGCCGGTCGAAGCAGATGGCCGCTTGTCCTGAGCCTGGTTCTGCTAAAGGTTTCTTCCTCATGAGGGAGTTTTACTTTCCACTGTCCCTTCATGCTTGCTCAAGATGAGAGTTCTGTGATAGAGCTAAACTCAAAGCAGTCTGCTCCTCAGAAGAATAGCGTTAACTTATTATTTTTATATGAATGTTTCTGTTCAGGGCCCTGTGACAACTTCTGTTGTGACTTGGCGCTATAGAAATAAACTTAATTGAAATATATTGAATTTTTTTTACTGCTTAAACGCTAGAAACATGCAGACAGTTGCAAGCTATTCTTCGTTTTTCTCTTCTTATTTTAAACACTTTTGAAAAGAACAAATACACTTTGAAAAGAACAAATACACAAGAGTGATGCAACATGCCACTGAATATTATATCAGTGTGCCTAAATTGATGGTTTATGTATCTTAATTATCTGAATTAATACAAGTTTTGCAGTAAGTTTTAAATTACATTCTTGTTTTAACTTTTTTTGTGTCTGGATGGAAAATCCATTAACTATGTTTTTAATCATAGCTGGGAGAGCATTTTGAGTTCACCTCCCACACTGTTTTGAAGCATTGTGAGTACCTCCACTAGATGCCATTAAACTGTGAGAAATATGGGCGTTGTGTGGATGCCTGACTGCAAAGGGCAGCTGAGGGCCAGTGCTCCATAACTTAAGATATGTTTATGGTCCCTAATAGATCAGCACCGGGCCAGGAATCGAACTGTCCAAGAGAAGCCATGAGCAAGGGTCTAAAATGGTTCTAGAGGGAAAATATTCACTTTTAATTACCAAGTGGGCAGTCATTGAAGAGCAAGCAGAAAATGTCTGCCATGAGAAAATATATGATGTCCAGACGTTGGTGGAAAAACAGTTTTACCCCATACAGTAGTTTCTTTCCTCATACAACTTACCAAGTCATTTTCTGTTTCACTTTAATGTTGAAACTTCTAATCTGCAGGCTGGAGAAATCTGCATGTTCCAATCCCCTTAGAACTTTAAAATACTTCACCCTCCCTCTTTGCCCCCTGTGCAGGTGACAAGCTCAAATGAGAGATAGCTCCATTTTCTTCCTATAGCTAATTGGATTAATGCTTAAGGCACTACAATAACGGCTGAATTTAGAGAGGCAGGCTGAGAGAATGGGGGAGTGGGGAGCTGAGCCAATTTTCCAGTGAAATGAGCTTTGCTCTAGGTAAAGGGGAAAAAATCCTGCAAAGTAATGGAGAAGCTGTGTGTTGGGAGATTTTATGCTACCTGACTCGGTAATGAGTCATAGAATTTACGTTAAATGGATTACAAGAAGAGGCGCCCAGTTCTAAACGGCATGGCTAGACTGACAAAAACTGCAGGAAGGGCTCGTATTGTGTTCTGTTTTTATGGCATGAATACATGATTATGAGTGTGAGGCAATTTTAGATAAAACTGCAGCTCTGCCATACATTCGTACTGCAGTTTAGATATATTGCACAATAATAGTGTCTGAAAGACAAGAAGGCCAGTGTAAAGTTTTATTTAATCAACACCTTTAATTCTTTGCTGCATTGCTCCATTTATTAGTTAAAATAGCCTGGATGTGAAAAGGAAGCTGAAGCAGCGCAAATATCTTACTTTTTTTCTTTTATTTTTGAAGATGGGTTCTCAAATAAAAAGCAAGGCTATTACAAAAGTAAAAAAAGAAGTCCAGTTTTCTTTGATTCAACTTGCTAAGATTATCAACTCCAGTCGCTGACAATTGAAATCAGCAATAGAATAGAGTGCAGTAATTTATACTTCTTACAGGCACGTGAGGCTCAAAAGATATGAAACTTTGGACAAAAGTAAACAAAAGCACTGCTTTGTAGATTTTCAAAGCATAGCCTTGAAATATGTTTTTAATATTACCCTCACTGCACTGCATAACATGAGTTGTATCAGAAATGAGAAAACTGTTCAAACCCCCTAACCCTGGATGAATGGTGTGTTTTAGGATATGATAGTTGCATTTATTAATGAGAACATTCATCCATCCATACCTGCTTCTTCCTTTTCAGGTTGTGGAGGTCACGGTGCCCATATCCAGCAGTCACTGTGCGAGAGGCAGGGGACATATTGGACAGGTCCAAGTCCATCACAGGGACACATAGAGACAAACGAGACAAATAACCATTCACTCTCTCACTCACACCTAGGGACAATTTAGAGTCACCAATCAGCCTAACATGTATGTTTTTGGCCTGTGAGAGGAAACCGTAGTACCCGGAGAAAACCCAAACATACACGGAGAGAACATGCAAACTCCACCCAGAAAGGCCCCCCTAACCAGGATAATGAGAACAGCAAATACAAATTTAGAACTTGAATTAGGTCTCCTTATTGTTTTGGCCATTTTGTTGCTAGGTGGTCCTCATACGCTGCTTTGCCACTTTGCAAATGTCAATGCTAGAAACCTTTAGTTTATTTTAGTTATACTTTTTATACTCTTTTTTTATACTAGTATGCAAAAACTCAGGACAGTATTATGTTCATTAAATGTTTAATGTTTTAGTTTTAGAGTTGGTGTAAATTTTCATACTCTTATACCACTATGCAAAAAACTCAGGACAGTGTTAGTTTTACTATTTTATGCTTATGTCTATTATTATATGTTTCAGTGTTTCAATGTTTAGATGTTTACTGTTGCACCGAGGGACTGAGAGAAACGCAATTTCGGTCCTGTGTATGTCCTGTACAGTACATATTGCAGATCTGACAATAAAGTTGACTTTGACTTTGACATATTTTACTGGTGCTGCCTAAATAACCAACAGCACATTGGTTAACCCTCGCCCACTCCAGTTTCCATAGAGGTTCTTGAATTTTTCACCACTGCAGTTTTATTTTTAGTAGTTTGCTGTAATCACTTGTTTTCTTGTGGCTATCCCAGTTTAGTTCATGGGTGTCTCTTGCATTGGTTATAAACTTTTAAATAATTTATTTTAATATTTCTAGTGAGAAGCACAACATATTTGAACCATCTGTGCTGCTGTTCTACTGATTACCCATGCTGCTGATTTCTTGCCTTTGTAGTGGGCATGACCTTGTCCACTTTTAAGACACCTGTGTACTTTTGAACTGTCCAGTGATGACCTTTACTGACCTCTCAGTAAAGCAAGACATTTACTACAAAATCATTCATTAAGCTGTAATCTGATAAATATAGTCACCAAAAGAGACTATTTCTATCTTTGATTTTAGGCTGATGTGATCAAAAGAATAACTTTTGTCATTTTCATGATGTGTGCTTTTAAGCTGTGTCATTCTGTAAGAGTTAAACTGTGTTCACTGCTGTGTTTAAAGGTGAAGCCTTCGGGTCACAGAGACCGGACGGTTTTGTTTAGAAACTCAGAGACAGTCTCATGAGCAGGGCTCCAGCTTTATCTATCTTTTTCCTAAACATTTCTCTCTGCTGCTGCTTGTAACCTTGGGCCTGATAAGGCAAGTGAACTCCTCTCTGTGTTCCTGCTTTTTAAGTTCTAAGCTTGTGCGGAAACGCTTCAGAGTTGCTGGGAACTTCCAAGAGATGTGAACTTTCCCAAGAGCTGGACACGTGTGGTCAAGAGCTAACGACCGGCGTCTTCAGCTAAGGACTGATAACAGGCTGTTATGAGTCTACTTCGAACAAGCGTAAGATCAAGAACTTTGTCTATTCCTTCCTGGAATAAGTTTATCTTGAAGTCAGAGGCCTGAAGCTGACATATTCTCTGATGACCAAGCAAAACCAGGAGACGTTGGAGACGTAAACCAGAACCTTGCTTGAAGGTATCGTACTGGTCCCCACAAGGATCCGTGCATCTGAAAGGCTACAAGGTCACCTCTTACCGGGCGGTCGTCAAAAGGTAAAGAGCTGTTTACAAAACGTACCTGGATTTTAGCAGAAGTCGGAGGAGAAGTGTCACTCTGGTATCATGCTCATGATAATTTCTTCTTAAATCTTTCCTCCTATTTCTTTCCCCTCTCAATCTAAGCTGGAAACTATTTTTTAAGTTAAAGAGCCCACAGACTAAATATGTTTAACATCTAGTATTTATGTCTGTTGTGTTAAATCAAGTGTGTGATGTGTGTTAAATCGCAAGAAGGTGAAACCCTGCCAATCAAGTGTAATGATGTTGATTTAGTGATTTATTTTAAATAAATGGTAGTGTCTTCTGGCATACCAACTAAAGTCAACGTTTACTGTCACTTAATGGCTATGGTTCTTTATCCATCACAAAGATCACAGAAATATTGAATAAACTGAAAAAGAAGAGAATCCGTGAAATTACTATTCAATCTGAATAAGTAAATTAAGGTAAAAAGGAGGTCAGTATTAATATTGACCTCCTCATAACCCCTTACACCTTTAAGTTACTCTATTCATACCCATCTACTCACAATAGACTCATGTTCAGGCTGCTGCTTAATGTGCCATACTATTTTGAATTATTAGTGTTTGGCATATAACTTAGATCCTTATATACTGTTTTGTTTTATACTTTATATTCTGTTTTTTGCTATTCTTTTTTGTTGTTGTTGCTATTTTTGGCGTAATTGCGACCTTGAGTACACAATTTTGTTCCACCTCATGTACCACATGTAATGTGAATGACAAGAACCTTGAACATTGAACCACAGCGTAAGGACCATGGGGCTAATAACAAAATAAATAAATGAATAAATACAATGAAGTTATGGTAAATGGTAAATGGACTGTACTTACTGATATACCTTTCTTCTCAAGATACTGAAAGCACTTTACAACACCATCTGTGCCCTCATTTACCACACAGAACTTTATGTCTATACAAAGAATAATCAGTGCTTTATCACATTCATACACTGATGGGACACATGTTTTTATTTAAACACTGTAGTCGCACTAATAGACGTTTCACAGTACTTTGTGTGTGACTGATTTAATGAGATGCAAATTTAAATACAGGTTTGAACGTAGATATCTACAAGGCAGCCATTTTGAATTTTGTTGTTTGGGTTTTTGTGAAAACATCAGACATTCCAAGTCAAAGTTTCAACTTCAAGGAAGTATTGCATTTTTTTTCCCTGAAACTCTGTGTTGCCAATAAAAAATAATCAAATAAAACAAATAAAACAAGTTTGATAATCAGGAAATTAAAAGTTGCTCACTTAAAGAAGTGAATACAGCAGATTTGTTCCTCTTACACAAACATAACATTTTTACTTTATTTACTTTTATGCAATTTGTTTAGAGGGGATGCCACCTGAAACAGACCTGCTTGTAGACTATCAAACCTGCACCAATAAGCAGCTGTATTACAGATCCAGTGGTCGCAAGGACGAGAACCCGGAGAATATGGACTGAGGGAAAACAGGACTCAAACTCTTAAATAACAGAAGTGATTTATTTACAGTGAGAAACAGAACTATATAGCACAGGCAAGAAAGTTAATTCTCAATAGTCCAGGTATCAAATCCGCTCATTCTCAATCTACTAAAAAGAAACTGTCCAGATGAACTGATTGAGAATGAGCGGATATATAGCACAGGGGTCAGGGAAACCTGGGAATGGAGGAGAATCCGTTTCTCTGTGGATGAGAGATGGTGGTTATCTTGTTCTTTGTTTGTTAGAGGAGAGTGAACTAGTGGAGACATTGAGGAAAGGGCAGAGGATTTCCAGCAAGGGTCGGTCCAGGCTTGCAAGACGCAGCGGTGGAAGGAGTAGGCAGGCAGCAAGTGGCTGGATGGCTGACGAGAAGCTGAAAGGGAGTCAACAAGGGATCCATAGGTACCAGTCTAGAGAGCTCAAGTTAGTAGGAAAGCGGTCCAGGGGAATAACCTCAGGAGGCAATTCTCTGAAAAAGCATGACGAGAACAAAAGGGAAGTATTTCATTGGTCATATTATCATTAGAAGGCTGGAGGCACAAATACCAGTTGGCATGTAATGCTCCAGCAGGGAATGGAGCTCCTCTGCAGACTCTTATACTCCTGGAGCTTATCATTGAGATGACCTCCAGCTGCTACTCACCCTGGAACTCAGGAACCTGCAAAGAACTGAAAACTCTACACAAGGGGGTGCCCAATACGTTGACCGCAATCTACCAGTTGATCAGAAACACATTGGGCCTCATGCACGAACCGTTCGTACGCACAGATTTGTTCTTAAACTGTGCGTACGAGCGATTTAGGATCATTTGTGGCATTCAACAATGTTTTCGTATCCTAAGATTTTTTTCAGATACGAACAAAATTTACGTGTGGTCCAGAGCTGTCGTATATTTTACGAGCAGTCGGTCTGCTGTCATCCAGACGGATTTCCTTCACTAATAACTTCATATTTCGTTATTTAGAAAATATTCTGAGTTTAAAAAAATTAAATGCAACGACACAAATTGGTTAAATTAAAATAAAGCGGCTTCAAACCCCCCCCGTGCCCCACGTCGACCACCGTGCGCCCCCCGCGCGTGGCGCCCCCCCCCGTGCCCCGGGGATGGTCCGTGCGCGCCGCACGTTTGAGTGGGTCCTCGGCTTTATCACAGCTTGAACACGCATGCTGTTGGCACGCGTCTTGCGCAAGGTGCGCATGGCATTTATTTTTCCATCCATCTCGGTAGCGCAGACTTTTCCTTGACCACCTCCTGTCATAGAGCACCGTGCTGCGGCGAGACGTTTTCTTGAAGCCATTTTCAGATCAAACCATTTATTCTTGATTTCTGATACTGTACGACCCACGGGAGACACAACATGCACTAATATTAATATGAAGTTAACTGTAGTTTCGAGACATTTTAAAATGCTTTTGTTCAAAAACACATCCGACACTTGCGGGGGGGGGGGGTAGCGGTGCGCGACAGCGCGACTGAGAGCAGAACTTCAATCTCCGAACGTGTAAAGTTCTTCTTTTTACTTCTCGATTTTGAATGAATGGACACTTCCTGCGCTCTGAGGCAGGAAACGTAGCCTTATATGGTGTTTTGAGGGGTGGGAATTATGTAAATAACCTCTCCGCGTGCACGAGCAGGTGAATAGAACAGGTGGGATTCATCATATTTACGCAGCTCATATACACACTTTTCCTGAGGATAGAAGAGTTTGTTGAATCTGACGTGGCATGTTCGTACGAACGCTTCGTACGAACAAAAGTAGGAGAAATTTAGGATAAAAATACGAACATGTTCGTGCATGAGGGCCATTGTCATTTTTCTGAATGGCAGTGTGGTTTAAACAGAGTTTGGTGTTTTGAGAAATGCTCACTCAGAAGTGTTTTTATTTACAAATGTAGAGGTGTAGGCCAGTGGGACCTGCAAAGAGGGAGATATGGTTAAGAAATCACGCAGAGATTTTTTGAGAAAAAAGGACAATTTTCTTACTGTGTGTTGTTTTCGTTTCAGACTCAGAGTTAAGTGGAAGATTGAAGGAGAGCAACAAGTGGAACCAGAGGTGGGAGACAAAGACAATAATCTTATAGGTTGAGGGATGAGGATGAGAGGATCCAGCCTGCTAATGTCGAGATGCAAAGGAACCAAACTCTTCTTCTTCTTCTTCTTCAAGTGGAGTTTTATGGCGGTTGGCAAACAACGTAATGGTGCATTACCGCTACCAACTGATATGGAGTGTGGACCACATGACAAAATAAAAGTTTCCTTTTATAGCCTATCATACAATCTACACTTATAAAAAAATGAAATATAGCCTGACATCCTCTATTTCCTCATTCCTTACGTAATAAACCCACAATATCCAATTTCAGGGTTGGACACTCTTCCACTCTGGAGTTGCCCCTGGTGAGAGGCGCCGAGCAGGAGTGGGCATACTTGTTGCCCCCCATCTTGGTGCCTGTACGTTGGGGTTCACCCCGGTGAACGAGAGGGTAGCCTCCCTTCGCCTACGTGTGGGGGGACGGGCTCTGACTGTTGTTTGTGCCTATGCGCCAAACGGCAGCGCAGATTACCCACCCTTTTTGGAGTCCTTGGAGGGGGTATTGGAGGGTGCGCCTCCTGGGGACTCCCTTGTTCTGCTGGGGGACTTCAACGCTCACGTGGGCAATGACAGTGAGACCTGGAGGGGTGTGGTTGGGAGGAACGGCCCCCCTGATCTGAACCCGAGTGGTGTTCTGTTGTTGGACTTCTGTGCTCGTCATGGATTGTCCATAACAAACACCATGTTCAGGCATAAGGGTGTCCATATGTGCTCTTGGCACCAGGACACCCTAGGTCGTAGTTCAATGATCGACTTTGTTGTCGTCTCATCTGATCTGCGGCCGCATGTCCTGGACACTCGGGTGAAGAGAGGGGCGGAGCTGTCAACTGACCACTACCTGGTGGTGAGTTGGCTCCGATGGTGGGGGAGGATGCCGGTCAGACCTGGCAGACCCAAACGTATTGTGAGGGTCTGCTGGGAACGTCTGGCAGAGTCTCCCGTAAGACGGAGCTTTAACTCCCACCTCCGGGAGAGCTTTGAACACGTTCCGAGGGAGGCGGGGGACATTGAGCCCGAGTGGGCCATGTTCCGCGCCTCTATTGTCGAGGCAGCTTATCAGAGTTGTGGCCGCAAGGTTGTTGGTGCCTGTCGTGGTGGCAATCCTCGAACCCGGTGGTGGACGCCGGGGGTGAGGGATGCTGTCAAGCTGAAGAAGGAGTCCTATTGGGCCTTTTTGGCCTGTGGGACCCCGGAAGCAGCAGATAGGTACCGGCAGTCCAAGCGGCATGCGGCTCGGGTGGTTGCTGAGGCAAAAACTCGGGCGTGGGAGGAGTTCGGAGAGGCCATGGAGAATGACTTCCGTACGGCTTCGAGGCGATTCTGGTCCACCATCCGGCGTCTCAGGGGGGGAAAGCGGTACGCGACCAACACCATTTATGGTGGGGATGGCGTGCTGTTGACCTCAACTCGGGATGTTGTGAGTCGGTGGGCGGAATACTTCGAAGACCTCCTCAATCCTACTGGCACGTCTTCCACTGAGGAAGCGGAGCCTGGGGACTTTGGGTCGGGCTCTCCAATCTCTGGTGCTGAGGTCGCCGAGGTGGTTAAAAAGCTCTGCGGTGGCAGGGCTCCGGGGGTGGATGAGATTCGTCCTGAGTTCCTTAGGGCTCTGGATGTTGTGGGGTTGTGTTGGCTTACGCGACTCTGCAATATCGCGTGGACATCGGGGGCAGTTCCCTTGGATTGGCAGACTGGGGTGGTGGTTCCCCTATTCAAAAAGGGGGACCGTAGGGTGTGTTCCAACTATAGGGGATCACACTCTTAAGCCTCCCTGGTAAGGTCTATTCAGGGGTTCTGGAGAGGAGGGTCCGTCGGATAGTCGAACCTCGGATTCAGGAGGAGCAGTGTGGTTTTCGTCCTGGTCGTGGAACACTGGACCAGCTCTACAC
>JBBPBX010053197.1:0-19132 GCA_038048925.1 Garcialebias charrua | reverse complement strand
CAACAACCTTCTTCTCTTCTATACCTTTCCTCTTTTCTCTCTGCTCTCTGGTTAAATGAACAAACGGTCCAAACCAACCCGTTTCATGTGGTTTCCATTCACAGCTGTGTCTCTTTCTCTTTTCTCCTCCTGCAGGGCTTTTAATCCTCCTCCCATCCAAACCCCCTCCCTTGGTGTTTTCACACACTGCACCAGCGTTCACATGACTTCAGACGAGTTTAAGAGGAAACAAACACAGAAGGTTTAATCCCTAACGCTTCGATTAAAGAGGATGAAGTGACAGCGAGACAACCAGAAAGAAAAAGAGGTTTGACTGTGAAGATTGTCTTCAAGAAGAGAGTTTGTTGAGAAGAAAAGATGATTGTTTTAATTAAAAGTATAAAAATGCAGACAGTAGATGGTGTTGTGAGCTGGAGGTCTTCAGGGTTTTGTCTTTTTGAAACGTCTTCTTCTCACAGAACAGACTCTGCGTCTCAAACAGTTTGACACCAAAAAGAGAACATCAAAGGAAAAAGACTGTAGGCCTCAAAAAGGTCTTTAAACATCCATCCATCCATTCATCCCTCCATTCATCCATCCATTCATTCATCTATCCCTCTATTCCTACGTCCATCCATCCATCCATCCATCCACCTATCCATTCATCCATCCATCCATCCATCCACCCCTCTATTCCTCTGTCCATCCATCCATCCACCTATCCATTCATCCATCCATCCATTCCTCTATTCATCCAGCCATCCATCATCCATCCCTCTATCCCTGTATCATCCATCCATTCATCCATCCATCCATCATTCCTCCTTCATCCATCATCCATCCATCCATTCCTCTATTCATCCAGCCATCCATCATCCATCCCTCTATCCCTGTATCCATCCATCCATCCATCCATCATTCCTCCTTCATCCATCATCCATCCATCCATCATCCATCCATCCATCCATTCCTCCTTCATCCATCATCCATCCATCCTTCCATCCATCCACCTGGTGGCTGAAGCTGAACTTCACTGACTGAGCTTTAAAATCCTCCTCTCTCAGTGAAGTGTTGATGCTGGACCTGAGATGAATCTAAACTTCATGTGCAACACTGAAAACACTTGGACAGAAACACGTTTCATTTGTTGGTGAACATCAGTCTGACTTAAATAAAGAGAAGACATGAAGTGACCATGTACAAAGACTTGCGTGGATTTCCTACTGAAAAGTGACGTACGGTCAAATCCAGAAAAGTGTGTACGCACAAAAAAATCCAGATGTATCAAACTGTGCGTACACCGGAATCCACGCACATTCCTTTTGTACATCACAACCAACGTGGAACTGAGCGCACGTGAGACACCTCCCCTGACACGCCTTCATTTACATATGTTAAACAGATGCAAATTACTTCCTGCATGTGTGAAGGACATGTTTGTTTGATCCCTGCGCGATCAGAAATCATTTCTAGATTCAGGAAAATAATGAATTTAATATAATATGAGTGAGGAAAAAATCCTAAGTAAGAATAGTAATAAAATGTGTTCATCACGCAAAGAACGAGTGATTGTGTGTCGGTATTTGTGTGTGCGCGCACCCTGCTTTGGTGCGCAACGGCTCATCCATTCATTCTGAGTGAAAATATTAACTTTGCGCACGAGTTTATTACCATAATTACTGTAAACACAGAGGAACTTGGATGTTTGGTTGAACATAGATCTTTGTTTATTTAATAGATGACATGAAGAAACGGGTCTGTGCGTCTCAGTGGAGAGTTTTCATGACATGACGTGATGTTGGAGTCTCCAAACGCGCGCAATCTGTTTGTCTGTGAAGCTGTTACTCTCCAACAAGTTATATATGGTGTACTTTCACGTGTCATTTTGGAGAAATCTACAATAAACGCAGATTATGAATCACCTCCAGCTGCCGTGTGAGGGTGCGCGCGCGCTCCAAAGCGCGACCACTCAGCCTTTGGAATCATATAGATGAGACCATTCTATTGGACATGATCCGGCTTTGTGTGGACTGGAATGGCACAGTCCCGATCGACCTGCCAGCTCCCTCTGGAAAGCTCGGGAACAGTTTGGTCGCTGCTTCTGCACGCGTTGTGCACGGTTCCTGCGTTGTGCTCCAGAGCGCAGTGCCAAAATGAAAAAGGATTATCCCTGAAAACGGCTGATAAGCCATATCATAGATCAGAAAATTATATCTGTTTATAAATAAATGCTCTGCGTGTTACACTATCTCCAGTAAGGCTGAATCCGTTCCTGTTAAATGTATTTGTTGCACAACTTTGCGCGTCCTTTATTTGCGTCCATGTGGATGTAATAATTGTTATCATGTGTGTTTGGTGGGAATATTAATCATTTTCACATCATGAACAGTTAATAATAATAATAATAATAATAATAATAATGAATTCAATTTATAACGCACTTTTCATTAATGAAAATCTCAAAGTGCTACAAGGTGCAACATAATTGAATGTCAATAAAACAAATAATAAAACAATTACAATCAACAACAGTATCAGCTAAGATCAAAAGTAGAATCATGAGGAGTATAGTATGCTCGGTTGAAAAGAAAGGTCTTCAAGCCGCTCTTAAAGTCAACCACAGACTGTGGGGCTTCAGTTTTTCAGGATCACCTGTAAGTGTCGCCAAAGGAACAAGAACCACAGAAACGTGCGTACGTGTGCTCGGGAGCTGGCGTGGAAATGTACTTGGATGCGCACATATTCACGTTCAGTTCAGTTTTGATACATACGGGGTTTTGCGTGGATGGTGCCGTACGCAAGGTTTTTGTGTGCACGCACGGTTGATACATGAGGCCCCTGATCTGACTTTTATTACATTCTAACACAGTCAGTGATGTTTGTTCTACTTTTAGATATCATTTGTCTTTGTTTTGTTGTTGTAGTTCACATGTAGGCAGCAGCTCTGTTTTGAAACTCCTCCTTCATCATTCACTGATGAAGCTGAAGAGTCACAGAGAGTCGTCGGTGCCAGAAGAAGGTTCAGAGTAATGACCAGCCTCGTTATTTTTAATTGAAGGTTTCTGTTAACGAGAGCCTCCTGGTGGGGGTCTGTCTGTGTCAACACACACACACACACACACACACACACAGACTTGGGCACAAGATTCAAACATTTTATGTGTGTAACATGGCAGTCGGTTCTCAGGTGTACAACTTGACTCTGTCCTTAGTTTCATTCTCAAGACAATTCGCTGTGAGTTTGTGCATGTGTGTGTGTGTGTGTGTGTGTGTGTGTTCAGGTTTGGTTAATTTGTCATATGCAAAATCGACACAAGGTCAACAGTGCAATGAAGAATCGTCTCGACTCGCCAAAAACAAACAAACAAGCAAAACAACGACAACAAAAACAACAACAAGAAATACCAAAGCATGTAGCAAAAATACTAGAAACATACTAAAAATAATACTAAAATACTAAAATCACACTATAAATACTATTAAAATGCTAAAAACATACTAAAATACTACTAAAATACTAAAAACATACCAAAATATTATTAAAATACTAAAAACATATAAAAATACAATAAAAACACTAAAAACACACTAAAATGCTACTAAAATATTGAAAACATACAAAAGATACTATTAACATACTAAAAACTTACTAAAAATACTACTAAAATACTAAAAAAATCATACAAAAATACTACTAAATTACTAAAAACACACTAAAATACTATAAAACACTAAAAACATACAAAAATACTATTAAAATGCAAAAGAATATTAAAAATACTACTGAAATATTAAAGGCATACAAAAATACTATTAAAATACTAAAAATATAATAATAAATAATAATAAAATACTAAAAACATAATAAAAAAAACTATTAAAATACTAAAAGCAATGTGCCAAAGTTGAAAAAGAAATGCATCTGTGTGGTTCAGTTCAGTGTGTGTGTGGTGTGTGTGTGAGTCTGTGTGGTTCAGTTCAGTATGTGTGTGTGGTGTGTGGTGAGTCTGTGTGGGGTGTGTGTGTGTGTGTTTGTGAGCGAGGGAGAGAGAGAGAAACAAAACATTTTACCAACAGAAATATCTCGTGCTGATCAGGTGTCGCCTGCACATCATCTGGTTTTCCAATACAGTAATGACAAGGTGAGAGTATATGAAGTGAAATGTAGGAAGACATGATCATGATCAAATGTGTTTGTGTGCGCCGATCAAGCATCCCGCTCGCTACCGATACACAACTGCATGCACACAGAGCCACGTCACACTCCAACCCTCCCCTTAGTTAGTTTATATCTTAGTAAAGTTCATTATGATGTAACATCACTTGCACCTGGTGCTGTTGCACTGGGTGACATGACAGCTGCTTCCCTCTCAGTGCACGGGAAAAGCTGGTGGGACGATTGATTTTCACTAAAAAGATGTTTCTGTGGTCATGTGACTTTAAATGATTGTGTGCATTATTACTGATGGGTTAATTAGGATTTGTGAGTGAGAATGAAGAGAGTTGTTAAAACTGTATTTGTTTAAGTTGTGTTTAAACTAAGTGTCAGAAATGTCATGTCTAGTGAGAGAGAGGCTGTAGATCATGAGTCGCTGCCCGACACGAGGAGGCAGAGAGAAGGTGGTCACTGAGCAGGTTTTACAGTGTCAAGCTTACAAGGAAGCACCATTTTGGAAGAGACAATTAATACATGATATGAAGACTTAACTTGCCAGTGGGTTTGATTGGAGAACTTTCGTTCAGACTGAAGAAAACGTTTGCATGGACAAGAACCCTGGAACACTGTGTCACCCTTTTTCATGTTGTTGCTTTCTGAAGGGGAGAGTTTTAGGATGTATAGTCAGAAAGAGGAGCTGTCAGGTTCAAAGGGCTGCTCATTTATGAACACACTCAGCTGAGAGTGGTCTGCATGCTCACCTCTATCATGGCCAAGAAGAAGCACGCAAACACAGAAAAGAGAGGACTCACCCCTGAGGTACGCCACATAATCATTATACATTTATCATCTGAGCTGAGTTCTCAGACTGCTGGACAGAGCTGGACAAACGGGACAAGATTTAATCCAAACAAGTCTCAAGGAACCAATGAAGTATATTATACTACCGGACCAGTATGTTGTATTGTACTTTGATTAATTGTATCACACTGTATTGTAATGCACTGTACTGTTATATTTGTATTACGTTTTATATTATGTAAAATAGTATACTATCATGTACCATATTGTATTTTACTTTTGTTGTTGTTGTATTACATATAGTGTTGCAGTTTTTGATGTTTTTAATATAGTATTGTATTTTGTCATATTGTTAGGTATTTTATTGGATTTTTATTGTTTTGTTTCAGATAATTTATCGAGTTGTATTGTACTTTATTGTAATGTAGTCTATGAAAATATGATAAGTATAGTATTGTAATGTATTATATTTAGATGTATTTTTGACGTTGTATTTTATTTGATTTGGGTTTTTTGTTTTGTATCGATTATTATTATATTATTATATAATTATAGTTTATTATATAAATAATAATAATAATATGGATCATTATAGTTTCATTTATTGTATCATCTAGTATTGTATTTTGTGATATTATTATATATTGCATTGTGCTTAGTTTTGTATTTTGTGACAATATATCATACAATAAATCAGTTCAATGAGTAAACTGAGCAAAAATAGAAAAACAAAATGTATAAAATACAGCAGAAATCAGCAACAAATTTCAGAAATTGTCAAGAAATGACACCAAAGTACCAAAACTTCCATCTAAAAGTATTTAGTACTGTTTTAAACACTCATTAATTTATAATTTCTCAAATACTCACAAAGATAGTAGATTATCGGTGCAGAAAATCACTGTTTGATGTACTTATAGCAGTTTTAAAGCTCTCTGAATGTTTTTAATGACATGACGTGAAGCTTGTTTGGTAAAATACAACTCTAAGGACGTGATGAGTTTGTGCTGGCCATCTGTTTTACTTTATGTCATCATGTGAGAGCTCTTTGGGAGGACTCACTGTGCCTGACGTGTCTGTTCAACTTAAGCTTTATGCAACAATTCACTCGGCGTCAGTCTGATCTGATCTTCTGTTCTCGTCTTTTCTCTCCAGACTTTCCGGACTTATCTCTCCCACTCACTCCGCAGCTTCATGTTTTTGGACCACTTGCATCAGCACTGACATCACATTTTTGTTATTTTTACATCCACTTCCTGTTGCCTGCTCATCTTCAGAGGTCCCTGCCGTGATCAGGTGGACGTGACCCTCTATGTCCAGGTCAGCAGGAGAAAACGAGCGAAGCTTCAACTTCAGTTTGATCTCCTGAAGTTTTGTTTTTCACGTCCAAACTGGACACTTTCTCACACCGTGGCGGTCTGACCTTAGGGGGGTGACAGATGCCTGTCGGAAGTCATCGTGTCGTGTGTCGCTTCGGACCGCCTGACTGATGGGATGTGATGTGATACTGAGCTTACAGAGTGACATCAGAGACGAGGAGCTCATTAGACCTTCAGCACTCTGTAGCTGTATCTGTTACGGATTACACTTGTGCAATGCTCCTTAAAGGACATGACCCACCATGTTTTCAAATTGCATCGCCATTAATATTTAGTAGTTAATTAAATAATAAAACAGGAGCGTTTATTTATATTGTAGAGAAATGACGCTAAATGTGTTATTTCATGATTTATAGCAGATTTTAGCAGCAGCTCCGGGAAAATCTGCCCCTCTCCATATATGGGCATTGACGTCACTGAAGTTTCCGCCTTGAATGCATGCGGAGTTATAACAAGCATGCATCAACTTAGCTTTCTTATTTCTGGCCAGAGTAGTTACGAATACAACTAATAAAAACGATGTGTTGCCTAGTTCTAACCCTTTAACCGCAGCGGTGTTAAATATTATTAAGTTCTAAAAAATAAATAAAAACAGAGCGCTGGTCCTGAACCCACAACTGCACCAGGAAATATTTAGAGATCGCGCATCCACGTAGGACACTAGTTTAATTCGCTCACTCGCGACAAATTCATTAATTTCCTCATGAAGTTGCCGGCTCTGCTTTTTATTCTCTCCCCATGACCTGTCAATCAATTCAGTGACAGGTCGGGAGTAGAGAATAAAAAGGCGAGCCGACAGCTTTAACCGCAGCAGTGTTATAAAAAGTTCTAAAAAATAAATAAAAACATGGAGCGCTGGTCCTGAACCCACAACTGCACCAGGAAATATTTAGAGATCGCGCATCCACGTAGGACACTAGTTTAACTGCAGTTTTAACTCTCACTCTCATAAGCCTCCATCGCGAACTCACTTCTGAGTGGAGCCTGTATTTACGTCACTCCGGACTTCGGCAATCTTCGGCCGGGTTTCCGGATGTTTCCGGGACTCCGTTTATTTTATTTTATTTTTTTACACTCGCCTGGCCCAAATGCAAAAATAAAAATAGACATCATATTCTACTACAGTAATTGTCCAATATGGTGAATTGTTACTGTCACGGTGGGTGTTGTTCTTTAAAGTATCTGAGCTTAAACCTTCTCAGACTTGACAAATATGTTTTTTTGTCCTCTGAAGACACCAGCTTTCCCACAAAGGGTTTAGGGGGACAAAAAGGAAGTGGTTGACGAAGCAACTGTGGCTTGAAGCTCTGCTCTGAGGTCACAGAGGTCAGGAGTGTGAAGGACATTCAAAGGGTTGGGTTTGTAATTCAGACTGAAGGTGCAGGGTTTCCATCGAGTTATCTGCGAGACATTCAATCAGCCCGAGAACTTGATGCAGGAGGAACGCCATGAAACAATCATGCAGTCAACACACACGCACGTGTGTTTTGTGTGGTGATGCACACGGACGACCTGCCCTACCTGTCCGAACACAGAGTGGACTATAGGCAGCAGATCCACGGGCTCTTCCTCCGATTCTGCCTCCGCGTTACCCCTCTGCCGTCCCTCCATCATCTCCTCCAGCTTCTCCTCCAGCGCCTCGCTGTCCCCCGCCTCCTCCGCCATCACGGGCCGTGTCGGCAGCCGGGCTTTCTGTCGGTGCTGAGGCGGAGGGGCCGCACTTTGACCATCTGCAGCAAGCCCTCCCTGCTCGATGCTTTTCCTCCTCTTCTTCTCCATCTTCTTCTTGATGGCAGCCTGAACCTGCACACACACAAAGTGGAGGGTGCTCCGCTTGTAGAAGCTATTTTTTTTAAATATTTTTCTTCAGGATTGTGACATTTCACAATGAATCAACCCAACGTAAAGCAGGCAGATTATAAAATACACTTTTAAACACATGAACAGTTCGTGCAAGCAACAAAAAGCAGCATTTTATCTTCTAAAATTGGAGATTCAACCCAACGTTTTTGTCCCTTTGAGTCACAGATGGTTTAAGATCATCTTTATTTTATTTTGGAGCTAATTTCTTACATTTAAAATCAGTTGCATCTACTGACAGCATGCCAAAAACACAGCAAATGCAGATAAAGTGTAAGAAAAGACTCAGACGGGAGCAGGTAAACACTACAAACGTGCTTCCATGGAAACCAACAGTCTAAATGTGCTCACACACACACCTGTTTTGGTGTCCTCTCCTGCGGCGCGCTCATGGCTGCGGCACCGCCTCCTCCGGCGGACGGCTCTCGAATGAGCATGAACATGTTGCTGTGACAGGCTCAGCCTCACAAACACACACTCTTCTCTTCCTCCCCCTCCCTCGCCGTCTCCTCGTCGCTTCGCCTCTGTCGTCTGCGGCAAATCAGCTCGATTATCCTTCGATGTGGCGAAAAGTTAAAAACTAAACAAAAATCCTCCTGAACTGTGGATGGAAGGGGTCAAAGGTCAGCCTTCTTTTTCTTGTCACATCAACCTAAAGAAATGGAGGGGATGGATGATAGAGAGATTGTTGCTCTCTTTCTTTCTTCTTTCTGTCGTTCCCCCCCCCTCTTCGGTGCTATCCCTCCGTTTCCTGGAGCTTCTGCTCATGTGTGTGTTTCGTGTGCTCAGGGGAGCAGCTTTTTATTATCATCAGTCGTCTTGGCTCTGGGATTGAGTTCCTGCTCCTCTGCCCTCTCTGCCTATCTCCTGCTCCTTCAGGCGACACTCTACACCTCCTGAACTTCACCTCCCTCTCGTTATCTACCTCTAACATGTCGACCTTAGTCTCTCGTTCCCTTCCTCGCTTTTTTTTCCACCTTTTCCCTTCATCACAGGTAAAGTGAGCACTTCTCCTGTTCTGCTTTCTTCCTCGAGCCAACTCGCAGCGGTCATGTAATAATAATAATAATAATAATGAATTCAATTTATAACACACTTTTCATTAATGAAAATCTCAAAGTGCTACAAGGTGCAACAGAATTAAATGTCAATAAAACAAGTAATAAAACAAGTAAAATCAATAACAGTATCAACTAAGATCAAAAGTAGAATCATGAGGAGGTAGAGTATGCTCGGTTGAAAAGAAAGGTCTTCAAGCCGCTCACGGATGTCACAGATATTTGTTTTAAAAACTCTTGATTTAATTTTTCTGCCCACAGCCATGAAGGTGAGCGATGATGTTTTTGACTGTGTCACGCTTGTGTAAGTAAAATATCTCACAAATCGATGAATGTGTTTTATTGGACCCTATGGAGAATAATGTTTGTCTTTAACTGATTAGGTTTTCAAGCCAACCCATTTCAAGATGGCTGCCTCAGCTAACTAAACTTGAAAAATACATTAAAAAAAAAAGTCCATCATTCAGTCGTTATTTTCAGATTTTGAGCTGAAATTCGATTTGACATTAGCTGAAAGGCATTGCCAACAAATACTCTGAATGCAGCTCGTGGGACATCTTTGCTTTCAATTTTGTTATCAGCTGTTGAAGTCAGCCCTGTTCGTCTGTCAAGTCAAGGTTCTTCATTGTCATTCTCATCACACGTGGTACATGTGATGGAATGAAACTGTGTACACGGGGTCCCGGTTACATCCAACAAAAGTATACATTGTAAAGAAAACTGAAAGTTATGCACCATGAAGCCTCGGATATAGTCGCGCTTTGGTCCGCAAGCTGGAGCGCGCGTGCTGCGCGCGCACTGTGCATGCGTTTATAGTGTGGCACGGCAGCGCATGGCAAAGTGCTGTTCTTTTACTGACCAGCAGGTGGCAGTACCCTCTAAAACCTGTGCATATACCATACCATACCATACCATTTTATTTATAAAGCACTTTAAACAGGAACAAGTCCACACCAAAGTGCTGGACAAACAAACACGCAACAGGCAACACATACAATGAAGTACAACACGAAAAACATAAAAACATTGCAGATCATAAATCAAACGATCCAGTACAAATCAGCTGGCATTGAAAGCAATGGAGTAGTAGTGAGTTTTTAACCGGGATTTGAAAACCGAGAGGGAGGGGGCCTGTTTGATGAGCAGCGGTAACTCGTTCCAGAGTCTTGGGCCTGCTACAGAGAACGCCCTGTCACCCCTGCGCTTAAGGCGAGTTTCTGGAACTATCAAGAGCACCTGATCCTCTGACCTCAAAGCACGTGGAGGGACATATGGGTGTATCAGATCTGAGAGATAGGCGGGGGCGAGACTGTTCAGCGATTTGTAGACATACATGAGAATTTTGAATTGGATTTGAAGATGAACCGGTAGCCAGTGAAGGGAAGCCAAGACTGGTGTAATGTGCATATGTTGCAAGAAAGGGTGTAGAAGAAGAAATCTACCGTAGAAGAAGAACTGTTTGAAATCACACAACAAAAACAAATGGCTTTCCGCTCGCTCGGGGAATTTAATACATTTGAATCACATAAAAAACATTCCTCCATGCGTCGCGACGCCGTTTCCACGACCACAGCGGCGCAGACAGCTGCAGGCTCTGGCGTGAAGGCTGTCGGTGAGGTCCCTACCCGACCTGTCAATCAATTTGGCGCGCGCGCTAGGCTTGCGGAGCTTCAAAATCTGGGAGGTGCACGACCACGCGCGAAACCAACGCGCTGGCCAAAGCGCGGGGGCGGGGACTTCGCGATTGCGTCACTTTGGCCGCGCGCCCTATGCGACGCGTCAACTATTCCCAGGCTTGACTCATGTTCCCTGAAGGAAGGGAACGAGGTGAAACATATCACTATGGGAAATTGCACCCCGTGCGGTTACCTGAAGGAATACAATCACGCCTTTATGGCAGGGGCGTCAGCGTCGTGCCAGAGGCCCCGCCCTCTGGGTACTTAAGCCGCTGACGCCCATCCATCAATCTCCAAAATGCACTTCACCGAGCTTTCAGCATTGAAAAGGGCCAGGTATGTTGCACCTCGTTCCCTTCCTTCAGGGAACATGAGTTATGGTGCATAACTTTCAGTTCCCTTATCAGTCATGTCACTCGGTGCAACATATCACTATGGGAACGTAATTCATTCACGCCCTTGAAATGCTCAGTAAAATGCATCCTAGTGTGAACGTCCGCCTTTATTCAATAGGCATCTCAAGGCCGCTTTCTACTGTGTGTTAGAAAGGACAGCCTGAGTGACATCACCCGCAGTAACATCCAAACTGTAATGCTTTGCAAACATGTTCATTGAGCTCCAGTTCGCAGCAGCGCAGATGTCTGCAACTGTAGCAAAGGTCAACAGGTGCCCTCTGGAGTGCGTGCCCCCTCTACTCGGGGCTTGGCCACCTCATGGTCACAGTTCAAGGGTGCCCTTGAACAGTGACCACGAGGTGGCCAACCCCGAGTAGAGGGGGCACGCACTCCAGAGGGCACCTATTGACCTTTGCTACTGTACACCCTTTTTATGGCCTCAGTCACCCAATGCGAGAGGCGCTGTTTTGATAGGGCCTTTCCTGTAGCTGGTGCAGCAAAGCACACAGTTGATTTGTTTTTCTCCATTCAGCTGTTCTCTGCATGTAAGTGCTTAAAGCTCTCACGGGTCAGAGAGCCTTCAGCCTTTCATGTTCCTGAGTGAGGATAGGAGCAGGTGGAAAAGGAGAGAGATCAAAGTCCAGACTTCTGAGGCCTCATGTATCAACCGTGCGTGCTCACAAAAACCTTGCTTACGTCACTATCCACGCAAAACCCCGTATGTATCAAAACTGAACTGAACGTGAATATGTGCGCATCCAAGTACATTTCCACGCCAGCTCCAGAGCAGGCGTACGCACGTTTCTGTGGTTCTTGTTCCTTTGGCGACACTTACAGGTGATTCAGAGAAACTGAAGCCCCACAGTCTGTGGTTGACTTTAAGAGCGGCTTGAAGACCTTTCTTTTCAACCGAGCTTACACTACCTCCTCATGATTCTACTTTTGATCATAGCTGATACTGTTGTTGATTTTAATTGTTTTATTATTTGTTTTATTGACATTTAATTCTGTTGCACCTTGTAGCACTTTGAGATTTCCATTAATGAAAAGTGCGTTATAAATTGAATTCATTATTATTATTATTATTATTATTATTATTATTATTATTATTATTATTATTAACTGTTCATGATGTGAAAATGATTAATATTCCCACCAAACACACGATTAACAAGTATTACATCCACATGACGCAGTTAAATAAAGGACGCGCAAAGTTGTGCCAAAAATAAATTTAACAGGAACGGATTCATTCAGCCTTACTGGAGGATATAATAAATAGTGTAACACGCAGAGCATTTATTTATAAACAGATATAATTTTCTGATCTAGGATATGGCTTATCAGCCGTTTTCAGAAACAATCATTTTTCAGTTTGGCACTGCTGCGCTCTGGAGCAACACAGGAGCCGTGCATCACGCGTGCACATGCAGAAGCAGCGATCAAACTGTTCCACAGGAGCTTTCCTGAGGGAGCTGGCAGGCCGATCAGGGCTGTCCAGTCCACACAAAGCCGATTCATGTCCAATGGAATGTCTCATCTATATGATTCCAAAGGCTGAGTGGTCGCGCTTTGGAGCGCGCGCGCACCCTCGCCGGTGCGGCAGCTGGAGGTGATTCATAATCTGCGTTTATTGTAGATTTCTCCAAAATGACACGTGAAAGTACACCATATATAACTTGTAGGAGAGTAAAGGCTTCGCAGACAAACAGATTGCGCACAAAGGCTGTGGCGCGCGCAGCGTTTGGAGACTCCAACATCACGTCATGTCATGAAAACTCTCCACTGAGACGCACAGACCCGTTTCTTCATATCATCTATTAAATAAACAAAGATCTACCAAACATCTAAGTTCCTCTGTGTTTACAGTAATTATGGTAATAAACTCGTGCGCAAAGTTAATATTTTCACTCAGAATGAATGGATGAGCCGTTGCGCACCAAAGCAGGGTGCGCGCACACACAATACCGACACACAATCACTCGTTCTTTGCGTGATGAACACATTTTATTACTATTCTTACTTAGGATTATTTTCCTCACTCATATTATATTAAATTCATTATTTTCCTGAATCTAGAAATGATTTCTGATCGCGCAGGGATCAAACAAACATGTCCTTCACACATGCAGGAAGTAATTTGCATCTGTTTAACATATGTAAATGAAGGCGTGTCAGGGGAGGTGTCTCACGTGCGCTCAGTTCCACGTTAATTGTGATGTACAAAAGGAATGTGCGTGGATTCCGGTGTACGCACAGTTTGATACATCTGGATTTTTTTGTGCGTACACACTTTTCTGGATTTGACCGTACGTCACTTTTCAGTAGGAAATCCACGCAAGTCTTTGTACATGAGGCCCCTGGGGTTTAAAGTCAAAACCTTGGGGATATACGCAGGATTAGGCCTTAGGGTGACCTTTGACCTGTCAGGGGTGAACCTGGTACACATTGGATGTACGGACAAAGCGTGGAGGTCACCCACACGTTTTGCCGAGCAAAGAGCCAAGAGAAGAGTGGTTTTATAAGATAATAAATCCATCTTAATGTCGCTCAGTGGTTCGAATGGGGGGTCACAGAGAGCCCCCAAGACCAGAGTAAGATCCCATCCAGGGGTCAAAATCCTGCTGGGGGGTCTCTTCCTTAGCATGCCCTTCATAAATCTTATTATGAGCGGATGCACGCCAGGCGTCCTGCTCCCCCAGCCCTCGTGACAAGCTGAAATTGCAGATAGGAACACCTTAATCCTTGAGAAAGAGTGACCTTTCTTCAACAAATCCCGAAGAAAGGTGAGGAGCTGGGTCAAGTCACATGAATAAGAAACAATATTTCTTTCTGTGCACCAAGCTTAAAAAATATGCCATTTCCGGGCGTAGAGAGACTATGTTGACATAGCACGTGCATTTTGAATGGTTTTTACCACGTTCTCTGGCAGGCCTGAGGCTTTCAGTTTGTTCTTCTCCGCCACCAAGCTAAAATTAGCCACAGTTCTCTGCCTAATTGGCGAAACTGTTCCTTCTGGTGATGTAGAGGGTCCCTGGAGAGGAGCAAGTTGTGGAACCAGCTCTCCCTCAAAAACCCTGATTTCTGTGATCCTTTGAAGGTCAACCACGTTAGGGAGAGGGTCTTCCCGCACATGTACCTCCATACTCCTCTGACCGAGAGTGTTTGGAGGCAGAGGCAATCAGCTGTCATTATTAGACAAAAGCTGAACATAATGTCTATTTTTCCTCTTTTTGTTGGGGGTCATGGGTCAGAGGGGTTGCACGTTTTGTAAACGAGCAGATCTCCTGACTCCAGGTAATTTCCTGTTTGGGTCAGCACAGTGAGCGTGGTCACACGCTGCAGGGTCACTGTTTGAGCATGGCGTGTCGCCCATTGAAAATAAGGGGACAGCTTCAGCATGAGAATGTGGAGATGGTATTTTGTGTTGAGCAGACTTTAAATGTGTTGGTGACGTAGAGTTCAGTCCTCTTCGATTAAAGGGAAGAGGAGTCTGATTTAGCCCTGGTGCCATTTCTGTCCTGCACTGAGTGTTTATACATGCTACAGTTTAATCACAACTGCCTTTGTGAACGTGTGATACTGGTGTTGGCCTGCGGGCTTCTGCCGTGGCCCCCCGTCCCTTACTGGCGTCTGATGAATAGGTGGCCAGGAAGGTGGGTCGTCAGATTCTGTCGGCGCGCACCCCTGGAACGCGGACATGTCACGGGTTTGTTTGATTTGTGTATTGCCGGCCCCGTGGTTTAGAACGGAGCAGGGGCTGGAGCACGTGACCCCCCTCACCTGTCTCTGTGAGGAGTGACGGGCCTGCTCGCAGGCGCCTCTGGGCCTGTCTGTTGCAGACAGAGCAGAGGCACCCTACTGGGGTTTATCAATTAGGCTAACACCCTGTGAGCCGTGAGGGAGGGGGGAAGATAGCCCCCGCCCTTCATGTCGGCTGGAAGAACAGAGGGCACTGTTCTGCTGATGTTACTTTGTTCGTTGTTGTTTTTTTTTTTGTGAGTCAAGAAAACAGAGAGGGGCTGTTTTTTTAGCTTTATTCGTGCTTATGTGTAATGACATATTTGACTTCATGTCACTCACAGCAAAAAGAACATGATTTGTGTCTAAAACAAAATCACCAGCTTTTTGTACCGTGCTACAAACAAAGTCTGGATGTGAAAAGATCATTTCCCGTACCGCGTAAGCGGGTGATCGTGTAAAATTAGGAAGCGGTCCTGGTTCATCAGGCACGCTTCTGTTTGGTGTCCCGATTCGCCAAGCAGGTTCTGTACCGGTCCGGCTGGCGGGGAACAAATCTGTTCTTACTCCAGGCGTGTTCGGTCCGAAGTAGACCCGGCGGTGGTCTCTGCCGGTGCTCGACCTTGTACGCCGGCCGCTTTTGCGGTGGGGCAAGTGTAGCTGAGTGGTGTCGAGGCTGCGGTGCTCTGCTCCCAGCTGACTCCTTGGGGGGGCGAAGGTTCTCCTGGGGATGACCAACCGGAGAGCTTCAGCCTGTTTGCGCCTCTGGTCCAGCCTGGTCTGAATTCGATCCAGCGCTTTTCCAAAAAGCCTGTCTGTTCTATCGAATGGTGGAGAAAAGGAATTTTCTGTCCCTCCGGGAGGTCAGTTAGGGTCATCCACAGATGGCGTATTGCGATGACCACCTCAGCCATTCCTCTGCCTTGTGTAACAGCTGCTGTCCCCATCATGCGGAGCACAAAGTCTGTTGCCCTGCGGGCTTCATCCAGCAGCTCAGCGGCAGCTTGCTTGTCTGATGTTACCTGGAGCTCCTGTAGTTTTTCAGCCAGGTACGCTTGCATCATTGCGGACGCGTTCATCGCGCGCGCCGCGAGACCCTGAGCTCTGTAGCATCTCTCGAGCAGAGAAGCCGAGGCTCGACAGGCTTTGCTGGGGAGAGTTGGTTTTGTCCCGGATGACTTGGGAGCCAGATGAGATGCCAGCGTGTCCTCAATTTGAGGCACGTTGGCTATTCCCACTTCATCCATCCCGTCCACGTCGAGAAACTGCGAGAGCGGGCAGCAGCATGGGAGCTCTGGGCTGAGACCAGGTGCGAGTCAGCTCTGTGAGGAAGTCCGGAAAGACGGGCATCCTTTGCCTCGTGGCGGCCTGCTGCTTTGAATAAAAATAATTTCCTGCCAACCTCGTGACTTGTTGACGAGGTGGAGGCTCCGGCCATGGGATCTGCAGTGCGTCCGCTGCTCTGTGACACAAGTCGAACAGAGCAGGGATGGAAAAGTCAGTCGCGGGAGAGGTCTTCTCCCTGTTCCCCGTATTCGACGTCGGCGTCATCCGCAGAAAATTCACCTGAGGCTGAAATCGAGATCTCGTCCTCGTTCATCATGCCTCGAGTGTCAAATTCGACAGTTAAGTCCACCATGGGGGCCAGCACATCTGGGCTGTCGCCCCATTCGACTCGGGTGCTGTCATCCAAAGCCATGCTCTCGAGCTCCGGCGTGGGAGTCAGAGGCTCAGTAGTGTCCGGGTCTGCTGGCGCCGCAGCAGCCCCCATGGCCTTGGCGACGAAGTCCGCCCGGTGCCTCCTCACCGCCTCCAGCATCTGGCTGCAGTGTGGGCAAGACTCGGGTGCGTCCAGCGCCATGTTCGCGTGCAGCATCCCCAAGCAGACGGGACAGGCCTCGTGGGTGTCCGTCGCTGAGAGGGAAAAACCGCATCCGCTGGGGCAGGCGCGCGAGGTCGGGCTCGCCGTCCTGCTGGTCTTTTTTGGAAGTCTTGTCTTTCGCTTTCCTTTCTCCGGAGGCATGTCCGAGATAAGACAAGCGAGTCCTTCCAAGATCTTTTTTCTTCTTATTTGAGACGTCTCCTCCGTCGCGTCGCTTTTGCTGGCTAACCTTGCTACGAATTAGCAGAGGTAGCGGTGTGATGCAGTTAGCGCCGTCGAGCGAAGCAGTCTGTGGAAAGAGGAGAAGAAAAAACTTCGGGGTTAAGGAAAAATGTGCCGGACTAGCTTTCGCTAGCCCAGCAGTACGCAGGAATAATTCTCTGTACGCTCTGTGTAGGGAGCAAGCTCACCTCTGGTCGAGCGATGAAGCAACAGAGAAGTCCCGCGAAGAGAGAGAGTTCAGGTTTAAGCGAGGTGAAGGGCAATAAGAGATCGATGGATGGGTGTCAGCGGGTTAAGTACCCAGAGGGCGGGGCCTCTGGCGCGACGCTGACGCCCCTGCCGTAAAGGCGTGATTGTATTCCTTCATGTAACCGCGCGGGGCACAATTTCCCATAGTGATATGTTGCACCGAGTGACATGACTGATAAGGGAACAGTAATAGATCTTAGATATAAACTGAGAAATACACTAAACTAAGAATACGCTAAGCACTGATAGTACAAAAACAACACGCCGAACAACAACAGCACGAACACGAGTCTGTGTAAGCAGATGAGGATGAATTGAACACAGCAGCACGAGATCAGCAGCATAGATGGTCAGCAGCTCATATTAACAATCAAATTGGCATTACAGTTATTATTTTCACAGTGATTATCCTGATTAGATGTTCATGGGTCTAACAGCTTCAGGGTAGAAGCTGTTCCTCAGTCTAGTGGTTCTACACTTAATGCTCCTCAACCTCCTTCCTGAGGGGAGTGGGGCAAAAAGTGTGTGTGCTGGGTGAGTGGGGTCCTTCATGATGCAGGTGGCCCTCTTCCTGCATCTGGAGGTGTAGATGTCTGTGATGGTGGGGAGACTGACTCCAACAGACTTCTGTGCAGCCTTCACCACTCTCTGCAGAGCTTTCCGCTCTGCAACTGTGCAGCCTCCATGCCACACGTTGATGTTGGATCACACGATGCTCTCCACTGCATACCTGTAGAAGGAGGTGAGGACTGAGCTTCCCAGACCAGCTCGTCTCAGTCGCCTGAGGAAGTAGAGTCTCTGATGAGCTTTCTTGATCAGGCTGGTGGTGTTATTGCTCCAGCTGAGGTTGTCGTTCAGGTGCACACCCAAGCAAAATACCTCTTGAACCACTGGATGGATTTGGTAAAATGTCAGAAGGTATACCAAGTAGGCAGCCATAGCTAATCAATGTCAGCCAATAAAAAACAGCTCTAACTCTGTCAGTTTTACAGATATTGAGCTAAAACTGACCTTTCGGTGTCATGACCTTATTTGCAACGTGTGACCAAAGCAGCTGCCTTCTCAAGATAAGACAAGCCTTAAGTTCTGGTATGACAGGCGGTGGGCAGTATGCATTCCTTCAAGGAATGCTGGACCTTTAACTGTATTTGTTTTACAGCAGTTTCTCTCCTCTCACCCTTTTTTGGTCAACATCAGTTCCCTCTGAAAGTAATCCTTGCTGCTCTCCATCTCTCAGTCTTTACATCCTCAATCCCCTGAAGCCTTTGTTGTAACACAAATTGGATTATTTATTTTTTTTGGCTGTGGCCAAAGATATTCATTGTGCACGAGGTGGGGCAGGAGGGATGGAGGGACACAACAACCTCAGCTGGGATGCAGTGATGAAAGGCTTTTTGCTTGGCTGCAAACACATCACCTCTGTGTTGTCCCGTGTGCATAATCTCATCCAGCGAGCATGGCTGCGCTCACATGCACAAAACAACACAGGTGGACATGTCATCGCCGGCCTCTATTTTTAGACCTGCGTTCACACGAGCGTGTAAACACATTTCTGCGCTTTTGGTTTTCTGGGTGAGCTGTTTTTAGCTTGTTTGTATAAAACAACTAATCCCACTAAAAGCATCAGGTTTCTAATAATAAAACCTATTAATTTGTCTGCAGCTTTGAACTAATGACACATTTCCCTTTTTTTGTGTGTCCTCATTCCTCCCTTTAACTCTCTCCCATCACTCA
>JBBPBX010053195.1:1895-23931 GCA_038048925.1 Garcialebias charrua | reverse complement strand
AAAAGGGGGGGGGGGAGAACGACTTGAAATGACTTGAAATTAAAAGTTCCTGACTTGAGACTTGACTCAACTTTTGCCTGTCTTGACTTGAGACTTGACTTGACTTGGACCATCTTGACTTTAGACTTGACTTGACTTGGACCGTCTTGACTTGAGACTTGACTTGACTTGGACCGTCTTGACTTGAGACTTGACTAGGACTTGAGGTCAAAGACTTGAGACTTGACTCGGACTTGCAACACAGTGACTTGGTCCCACCTCTGGAGCACGCCGCGCACGAGGCTGCCCAGGATGTAGTCCATCGCCTCGGCCCTGTCCAGACCAGCACCGCGGCAAACAGAACCAGGCCAAACCCTGTCACCGTCTGTTCCCTGCAGACCGCAGGATCTGGGTCACACTGAGTCCGGCTCAAATGCAGCCCAGGTACTCACCGGTGAAGATACAACTTGAAGGATGAGTTCAGCTTCAGGATTATTTTTGACTTTCCTGCCAGTTCTGTCAACTTCATTTATTTAACCTTTATTTAAACAGGATCATCCCATTGAGCCTCAGGGACTCATTTATAAGAGAGACCTGGATTTAATATACTGTACTTACGGTAGATAGATCCTTCCTCCATCCATCCAGTATCTTTTACTCGCTTCTTCCATTTTTTGGGGGGTCACGGTGGTCACCGGTGCCCATCTCCAGCAATCACTGTGCGAGGGGTGGGGTACACCCTGGACAGGTCTCCAGTCCATCACAGGGACACAGAGACAAACAACCATTCACTCTCTCACTCACACTTAAAGCTGCAGTCTGTAAGTTTCTGTAGAACGCAGGACTTAGAAAAAATTTCAACAGGGAAAGCATTCTGGTCCCTCCCCCTTGCTCTCGCTGAAATTCAGCTCAGCCTCCTTAGCTCCGCCTCCACTGCATGTCCTGTCGCAGCCGCTGCGATATTCTGTGTTTATATGTTAATAAAACGTTCTAAAAAATAAAATAAAAACATGGAGCGCTGGTCCAGCACACCAGAACACCAGGAAATCTGCAGAGCCTCGCGCAGCCACGTTGAACCCGAGTTTAATTCGCTCGTGACAAATTCATTCATTTCCTCATTATTTCAGTCATGGAGTCAGCGGAGGAGGAAGCGATCACTTGACTTTTGGCAAAAAAACAAAAGAAAAGTCCAGATCAGGGATGAAGAAGGGGAATTTAATACATTTGTGTCACATACAAAACAGTTTTGCATCGCTTTGCAATCCTTTGAACGAGAACGTGCGCGGCCGCTGGGGCTGGGACAGGCGGGGGCGTGGGTTAGGAGCGTGAGAAGCTCTGTTTTTATTGGCTGGTTAAAAACTCTGTTTTTATTGGCTGGTTAACGGCGGGTCACTGTGGGTTTTTAGAAATGCTTTTAGTAACACCTGGAGAAGCAAGGGGAATATAGTTTTTTTCAGAGATTACTTGTCTAACATCAGTCTGTCAGGAGATAGTGACAGAGTGAAGAAATATGTTAAAAAATATATATTTTTAGAAAACTTACAGACTGCAGCTTTAAGGATAATTTAGAGTTACCAATCAGTCTAACATGCTGGTTTTTGGTGTGTGGGAGGAAACCGGAGTACCTGGAGAAAATCCACACATGTACGGAGAGAAAATGCAAACTCCACCCAGAAAGGTCCCCGGGCGGGATTTGATCCAACAACCTTCCCTCTGAGAGGCGGCAGCTCTACCAACTGCTTGATAATCTCACATAATACTGTAATAATAATAATATTTCTAAAATACTGGTCAAGGTCACAAGTGCAGCTAAACCTGTGTCTGTCACTCCCTGCCTGCACTCTTCATAAGACAGGCAGATATAGCTCAGAGTCACCGTGTAAAAATATTAAGCCGTCATTAAAAAATAGTTCTGAACCGTGAGTGGCAGAAACATCTGGTCACAACACGTATCATACAGTATTTTTATGATTCTACAGTGTTTAATGTGGATGTGTTAAAAAAAATCTACTTAATTTCCTTTACAGTACGGTACTGTATTCACTTCCATGAATACAGTACTGTACTGTACTGTCATTTAAACATTTGACCAAAGTATAGTTCTGTTCGCTTTCATCAATTCTGAATTTTTTTTCCTCCTTATAGAGTATCAGTCTCAACAATCTGAGGGCAAATGGGAAGAAATGAACAGAAAAAAATATTAAACGACAGGGATCATCAACTGGTGGCACTCGGGCCATATTCGGCCTGCAACATCACTCCACCTGGCCATGTTTTAAAAAATAAATAAAATGTGCACAGTAATCACAACATAACAGTACTCATATGCATCTGAGCTCAGAGAGGATTAATGACAGCAGGGTTTCAGCCAATCAGAGCGCTCGCTCACAAGATGTGATGGACATCAGGGACACACTAAACATGCCTGCAGCTCTGTGCTGCAGAAAACATGCCGTCTTCTTTGTCACTGATATACAAACACACACAACATCCAGAGACACGGTTTGGTTTTTAAATGTCGCTGCTCCTAGAAAAACGCCTTTGCTCCCCCTCACTTCCTGCTCGGACGTTAGCAGCTGTTCACTGTTTGTTCTGGCAGCGCTGAGGCCGTAAAATTGATTCATCTCACAGTAAAACAAGTTTAATTACTTGTGTCAAAATGTCACAGGAGCATAGCTGTGGTGCGTTTAAAATAAAAACTTACTGAAGTTTTTATAATCTGAAGTCATGAAAAATAATGCAGTTATTTTAGAATAATTATAAAAGACAATTCTCAGGTTTTATTCCATGAGGTCCACAAACTCTGCCACCTGCTGGCACTAAATGGTAACTCAGGTCTAAATGTGAACAGGAAAATCTGAAGCTTTTAATAATCTGTCTTTAACTGCTATAAATATTATTTATATCATTACAGTATTTGATTTTTTTATTTACATTATTAGATGAATAAATCCATCAGTAACAGAAGAACTACACTGTTGGCTATTTCCTGGAGGGAGTGATACTGTCACTATATCATAGCTGACTTCAAAACTTATTAGGCATCGCCAAATGCAGACAGGTGAGCAATAATGTTTTTGCCAGTGTCTTTGTGTGTGTGTGCTTTTATTTATGAGTTTGTTTGTTTTTGCTAAATATGTCATGCACACTTGCATAGAATTAATTAAAACACATTGGATACACACCCTACTCAAGATGGCTACACTGGTGAGTGACATGAACCAACACCAAAATGGTTACAGCTCTGTCAGTTTGACAGATGCTGAGCTAAAATATGGTGTGGTAGTAGCTGAGAGTCATACTCCATACTACAGCTTCTACACATTGCACACCATTTTTGCTGAAAATGCTGACTCTTTTGCTTAAAGTGTGACCAATTAGATGACATAAAGTTGTTTTTAGGGTTTGACCCAAATTCTTATTTTTTTTCTTCATTGTTTTGTGTTTTATTTTTTATATGAAAGGAACTTGGTTTCAAAATCTGGCATGAAAGGCACTGGGGTATATTCAAGGACTTATATGTCTTTAATTTGAGTAATTATTGTAAAATAGTCATTATGCTCCACAGGTTGGATGTGATGCGGAGGAGAAAGATAAATTTTGGAAAGATTTGGATGAAGTGATAGAGAGTATTCCTAGGGAGGAAAGAGTGGTGATTGGAGCAGACCTGAATGGACATGTTGGTGAAGGAAACAGAGGGGATGAGGAAGTGATGGGTAGGTTTGGTGTCAAGGAAAGAAACCAGGAAGGACAGATGGTGGTGGATTTTGCCAAGAGAATGGAAATGGCTATAGTCAATACCTATTTCCAAAAGAGGGAGGAACATAGAGTGACCTATAAGAGTGGAGGAAGGAGTACGCAGGTCGACTACATTCTGTGTAGAAGAGGAAACCTGAGGGAGATTGGAGACTGTAAGGTTGTGGCAGGGGAGAGCGTGGCCAGACAGCATCGGATGGTTGTGTGTAGAATGACTGTTGTTGCGAAGAAGAGAAAAAGAGTAAAATCAGAGAAGAAGACCAAATGGTGGAAGCTAAAGAAGGAAGAATGTTGTGAGAAATTCAGAGACGAGCTGTTAAAGGCTCTGGGTGGTAAGAAAGAGCTTCCAAGTGACTGGGCTACTACAGCAACAGTAATTAGAGAGACAGGTAGGAAGGTACTTGGTGTGTCATCTGGACAGAGAATGGATGATAAGGAAACCTGGTGGTGGAATAGTGAAGTGCAGGACGCCATTCAAAGAAAGAGATTAGCCAAGAAGAAATATGACAGTGAGAGGACTGAAGAGAGGAGACAGGAATATAAGGAGATGGGACGTAGAGCAAAGAAGGAAGTAGCTAAGGCAAAGCAGAGGGCGTACAATGAGTTGTATGGGAGACTGGACACTAAAGAGGGCGAGAAGGACTTGTACCGATTGGCAAGACAGAGGGATCAGGCTGGAAAGGATGTGCAGCAGGTTAGGCTTATTAAAGATGGGAATGGGAATGTTCTAACAAGTGAGGAGAGTGTGATGGGAAGATGGAAGGATTACTTTGAGGAGCTAATGAATGAAGAGAATGAAAGAGAAAGAAGAGTGGAGGTCATAGAAACTGTGGACCAGGAAGTGGGAAAGATTAGTGAGGGTGAAGTCCGGAAAGCTCTGAAAAGAATGAAGAAGGGGAAGGCAGTAGGACCTGATGACATACCAGTGGAGGTTTGGAAATGTCTTGGAGAGATGGCAGTGAGGTTTTTGACTCAAATATTTAATGGAATATTTGAGGGTGAGAAAATGCCTGAAGAATGGAGAAGAAGTGTGCTGGTTCCCATTTTTAAGAACAAGGGTGATGTACAGAGTTGTAGCAACTACAGGGGAATTAAGTTGATGAGCCACACAGATGAAGATCTGGGAGAGAGTTGTGGAAGGAAGACTTAGACAAGAGGTGACTATCTGTGAGCAGCAGTATGGTTTCATGCCAAGAAAGAGCACCACAGATGCATCTTTGCTTTGAGGATGTTGATAGAGAAGTACAGAGAGGGTCAGAAAGAACTCCATTGTGTGTTTGTGGATTTAGAAAAAGCATATGACAGGGTGCCAAGAGAGGAGGTGTGGTATTGCATGAGGAAATCTGGAGTGGCAGAAAAGTATGTTAGACTGGTACAGGACATGTATGAAGACAGCAGGACAGTGGTGAGATGTGCTGTAGGAGTGACAGATAGCTTCAAGGTGGAGGTGGGATTGCATCAAGGATCGGCTCTGAGCCCCTTCTTGTTTGCTCTGGTGATGGACCGACTAACAGATGAGGTCAGGCAGGAATCCCCATGGACTATGATGTTTGCAGATGACATTGTGATATGTGGTGAGAACAGGGAACAGGTGGAAGAGAACTTGGAGAGGTGGAGGTATTCACTTGAAAGAAGAGGAATGAAAGTCAGCCGTAGTAAGACAGAGTACATGTGTGTGAATGAGAGGGAGGCCAGTGGAACAGTGAGGCTACAAGGAGCAGAGGTCACAAAGGTGCAGGACTTCAAGTACTTGGGGTCCACTGTCCAGGAAAATGGGGAATGTGGTAAAGAGGTGAAGAAGAGAGTCCAGGCAGGATGGAGTGGATGGAGAAAAGTTTCAGGAGTGATTTGTGACAAAAAGGTGTCAGCAAAGGTCAAAGGAAAAGTTTACAAGACAGTGGTGAGACCAGCTATGTTGTATGGTCTGGAGACAGAGACATGGACAAAAAGACAGGAGAAAGAACTGGAAGTAGCAGAAATGAAGATGCTGAGGTTCTCCTTAGGAGTGACAAGGATGGATAAGATCAGGAATGAGATCATCAGAGGTACAGCACATGTTGAACAACTGGGAGATAAAGTTAGGGAGGCCAGACTGAGATGGTTTGGACATGTCCAGAGGAGGGACAGTGGGTATATTGGTAGAAGGATGTTAGAAATGCAGCTGCCAGGAAAAAGACAAAGAGGGAGGCCAAAGAGGAGATATATGGATGCAGTTAGAGAGGACATGAAGGTAGTTGGAGTGAGGACAGAGGATGCAGAGGACAGAGTGAGGTGGAGGAGGATGACTCGCTGTGGCGACCCCTGAAAAGGGAAAAGCCGAAAGAAGAAGAAGAAGATTGTAAAATAGTAATTATTTTTAACAGATCGGGTCAAATTTTCAACACTTGCTCTTCTCAAGGGCGGACGTCTCCTCTCAGTCTCCGCTTTGCTTTTTCTTTGTCTTGTCTGTGAAACTGTCTGAGAGCCTCTCTTCTTCAAAATCTTCAGAATCATGGACTTCAATGTGGTCAGTTGGTCCCTCAACTCAACTGATAACATTTCTTCAACAAGAGGACAGGCTGTAGGCGAGCTGATTTGTCCTGTTGGCATGCACACAGCTGGATATCTCATCGACTTGGAAGACTTGATGACGTGTCTATCTCTGCTGTCATCTGTGGATCTTACGGACGCATATTTAATTGGATTTATGATAACTGGTTCCTGCTTTTTGGATTTGGCTGGTTCCTGGTCTATCAACATAAAAGGAAGACGTAGGCGGCTAATCTGGACCGGGTCAGGCTGCCTGCCTCACATGATGGCTTGGTTCATGTCTCGAGAAACCAGACTTTTGGCTGGATGGATTAGATCTTGGGGATTTTCTGAGGCACGTTTCATTGGTGTGGTCATTTAATTTGGACATTTTCGGAAGCGAGTGGACGACACAGACTGAAGGTAGATGTCATTAAAGTTCTGCCTGTTCCCAAAACAATCGTGTTTATCTGACATTCAGCTCCCCGACTGGCCTTGATAGGCCGTCTTATCTCAACACGCCTGAGAAGTTTTGGAAACCAGATGCTCTCATCCCCCTCCCAAACCTGCTACTGAGAAATTCCACGGAGTTTTCAGAGGAGCACAGCTGAATAAACATTCTTTCATCATTTCAGGACTCTCGCCCCTGGCCGACCTTGGCAGCCCCCCACCATGAGTGTGCACAGATCTATGAGCTGGCTGCTCAACCGCCTTTGAGTCCCCCCGCGTAATGTCGGCGTCATTATGTGCTTGTGTGCGAGCCTTTTTTTCATTACCACATTTTTGACCTTCAAACAGAGATAAAAAATGTGTTATGAATTTTTTTGTCTTCAAAACCCTATGTGTTATTTTTCACCACTTTTATTGTCTGTCCCACAGGTCTCACTTTTAAATGAGTCTTCGAGGCTCAATGTGACTTATCTGTTTAAATAAAGGTTGAATGAATGAATGAAAAAAATAACACCAGGTATTAGGGGGTTACTCTGCAGACAGCCACATCCGGTGAAGCCTTTCATCACCTGGGGCAGCTGTGGCTGAGTGGTTAGAGCAGTCGTCCAATGCAAGAGTTGGGAGTTCGATTCCATCAGTGTTCACATGCCGAAGTGTCCCTGGTCAAGACACTGAACCCCTCATTATCTGATGTGTGTCCCATCTGTGTTGAATGTGATAAAGCTCTGATTATTCTTTGTATAAATCTAGTAGAGTGCTGTATGAATGGGTAAATGAGGACACAGATTGTGTTGTAAAGAACGTTGAGTATCTTGATTAGATAGAAAGGTGTTATATAAGTACATTTACTATTTACCTGTCTTTAAGAAAACAGATGAAGGGTTTCCTCATTTCACAGATGTTAGCTTCAGCTTGCAACCGCTCAGTGTAAACCCATGTAGATCGAGGAAGTCCTGGTCGGCACACTACAATAGCCACTCTGTCCTGCAGGAGTTTAGACGAGGACAAACACCATCACTTCCTTGTTTTCTCTCTTTCTCTCTCACACTCTCTTGTTGACAACGCTGCTTTGCTCAGCGTGAGCAGAAAACACAGTTTTCATGCTTTGGTGTCAAAAGCAGACAAGGTTCATACACCTACTGTAATTTAGAGAAATACTTCTGTTTAACATAAAATTGTCCTGTTGCAGTTTGCCATCTTTTCCCCAGTTCATTTAGTCTGATTTGAGTGTTGTTTGTTCCTTCCTTGAAGCAGTTTTCATGTCATTTCAGACCATATTTCCCCCCCTGCTGCTTCCCACCGCTGTTCCAACCACCCCATGCTCATCAGCTGCACCAGGCTGATTTAATGCTTTCAGCTCGGCAAACACTGTCTGCTCTGATCACTGAAGACCCAGCATTTGTTAAAGGAATGTATAGGGCTTAATTTGAGCCTGATCCTGCCAAAACAAGATCCTGGAACTCTCTTATTTTGACAGTGTGTTCTGGTAACTGTTTGCTTGGAATCCAGTAACTCTCAGGTTTACTAATAATAAAGTTATGAACACTTATGATTGCCTTGAACGAATAAAACCTACCGGTATATTGGATGGGTAAACTGAAAATAATTACACAAACACTCATTTTAAACACAACAGCCACTTACAACTTATTAACATCACATATGATCTGCCTCTTCAAATAACATTTGCGCTTCTACCACTCTGCCCCTAAAAGAGTGGTAGGGGTGGGTGCCGAGTCCGACCAAGCTAATCAGGCGGTTGTACGCGGGCAGGAGCCCACAGGCAGCCTGGGGGTTTCACATGTGGGGTCGGACAGTGAATTCAGTGGAGAAGAGTCGGCTCTGAAAAGTCAAGTAAGATGGGGTGGGGGAGTGACAGAAGTGGAGTGTTTACAAATGTAGGTAAACATAGATGTTTGGTGCCAACGGGACCATGTTGCTAAGAGAAACCTCACTGTCATCAGACCCACTCTGCCAATAGGACCATGCAGCTGTAGATTCATTTCTTTTTCACTTTTGGCGCCTTGTTGCTGTACAAATGTATTTTTGTTGCATGCTTTGAATAAATTCCAGTTTATGTTAGTTTTCGGGCTCCGAACCCGAATCTGTTTCGCATTAAGCCGAACCGAAGAATCGTGCTGTTCAGTGTATTGTTTTACATTATTAGTGACTAGTGAGTACCGTACTTTTCGCCGTATTAGTCGCTTCGCCGTTCAAGTCGCTGCTTTGTCCAATTATTGGCAATAATTTGGAAAAATCCATAAATATGTTGCTTCGCCCTATAAGTCGCATCTATTATGCGTCACCGCTACGCGACGCGTCAGCGCCTCATTTGCCCTGCTGAAAATGGCGGCCACAGAAGCGAGCGAGCACGGAAGGACTTTACAAGATTAACACGGTAAAAACAATTATTTGTTTGCTAAAAATTATAGCTGACATTATAGCACAAGGGTTCCTGAGCTTAACCGTTCCTTAATCAATTCACGAAATGGTCAAATCTGCTGGATTTAAATTGTTTCGGTTTGACGTCTTCCAAACGGTCGCGTGCGCTACGAAAATAAATTATAAATAAATCGAATTTTATCTCAAATGTCTTATACAGGTCAACAGTTTGTAAATGAAACCCATATAATTACACTCTGTAAGCTAAAAAAATATCCGCCAAGTGGTTTTTGAGCTATTTATAACAATATAAACGGAAATAAAACAGAAGCTAATGAGACGATTCCGTCTCTAAAAAAAACAAATAAAATTTTGAATTTTATCTCAAATGTCTTATACAGGTCAACAGTTTGTAAATGAAACCCATATAATTACACTCTGTAAGCTAAAAAGATATCCGCCGATTGGTTTATGAGCTATTTATCGAAATACCGTAGTATCTGTTTATGGTAGCTAACCGCTAACAACATGCTACGGTAAAATATCTTTTTTTTATCTCGAACATCTCATAAAGCTAGTCAGTTGTAAATGTCCAGACAGCAGTGGTGGGATGTAACTAAGTACAAATACTTTGTTACTGTACTTAAGTACATTTTTCATGTATCTGTACTTTACTGAAGTAGAATTAAATGTGGGTACTTTTTACTTTTACTCCACTACATTTTACATGAAGTATCTGTACTTTCTACTCTACTACATTTCTATAATGTGTTGAGTTACAAGTAACTTTCATGTTGCGATTTTTTAATTTGTTCGTTAGTTTGAAAGTAACCAAAGGTGAGAGGGGAGTTTGGCCACTGAATCACTGCAAAGTGGACAGGTAACATTACACCCACCTTCTAGAAATTGGGCCAATAATGTATGTTCTAGTATATACAGTATATCACTGAGCTGGGGCCACCCACAGCATCGCCTGTTGGGTTTGTGTTTGTGTGTATGTGAGAACTCACCTTGCAGTTGCTGAGTGTTGGAGATGGGAGTTCCTGGGTAACCAGCTGTTGCCAATCCGGTTAACGAGTCCAGCTGCTATTTAAGCCTTGGAGGAGGTTCCAGTCTTTGCTGAATCATTCAGTCACCTTGGGTACTGTGAGACAGCCATTTTAATGTTCTCCTTTGTGAACTTATGTTTAACCAGCTTATGTCTCCCTGTGTTTTCAAGACAAATCTGTGACTCACCTCTGGAACCCAAACTGGACAAGCTGCCTCCAAACTGGACTCCTTCTTTGAGAAAACTCTGTCCTCCAGCCTGACACTCCTCCACCAGCTGCCACCTGCAAGACACTACTTGGGACTCTTGGATAAATACAAGGAATTACTCACCTGATGGACACTCACCTCCTCCCTCTGGTCTGCCTCCTCCAAGTTCCTTCTGTAAGAGAGAGACTTAATTAAACACTAAAACTGCAATATTCCCCAAACATCATCATTAATCTTTTTCCCCCTTTCCTTCCAGGAACCCTGACTTCCTTTACCCCAGCACTGTAAATAAACTCACTTAACTGATTACCTGTGTCTGTGATCCTTCTCAGCCTTGGTCTGAATTTGAGTACGTTTTCAGTAATTGTTTACAACAGAATGATTCAGCCATAACATGAGTACTCACGACCAGACTGAGATGGATCAATTAAGAGAAGCTATTCTTTCCCAAGAACAACGACTAACTGCAACCCAAAACATGTTTCAACAGATTCAGAGCCAACAACAAACTATCTCAGAGAACTTGACTAAACTGGGTGGAATGGTCCACAAGCTGGGAGAGCAGAGATCTCCTCCTTCCCACACCGGAATTACCAACACTGCCTCTGCTGCACAATCCCCAGAGCCACCAACCCAATACTCTGTGCGTGAGCCCGAGATGAAACCCAGTCAACTATTTTCTGGTAAAACTGAACATTTTGGTGGGTTTATGCTACAATGTAATCTAGCCTTTAGCAGAGCTCCACGAACCTATTCCTCCGACTCGTCCCGCATATCCTACATAGTTTCCGCCCTACAAGGAGAGGCCTTAAGGTGGGCTGATGCTTACTTTGGTTCCATTTCTGTAAGTGACTGTACCTTTTCCACTTTTTACAACGACTTTCAGAGAGTTTTCGAGCGACCGCTGCACCAGGAGACAGCTTCCAAGAGGCTAATGGCGCTACGCCAGGGGAACCAATCTGCGGCGGACTTCGCTCTCCACTTCCGGATTGTGGCCAGACAGGCCGGATGGGAGGACCTCGCTCTACGGGGAGTATTCGTCAATGCCCTCAATGATCACATTAAGAATCAGTTGGCCCTTGTGAATGAACCTGACAACTTAAACGATCTAATTGATTTATCCATCCGCATTGACGATCGCCACAGAGAATATCGGGGATTGTTGGACTACAAATCCCAGGGTCCTTCCACTTCCGTGACTCCACTTCCGGATCCGGTAAGCCGCAGTCCAATATGTAATCCTGTGAATGAACCTGATTCATCAGAGCCTATGTTAATTGGACGTACCCGCCTCACCCCTGAGGAGAGACAGAAGCGTCTTTCAGCTAAAGAATGCTTATATTGTGGGAAGAAGGGGCACTTCATTGCTACATGTTCTCTTCGTTTAAAAGGCCATTCTCACCAGTAAAACAGGAGATACTGGTGGGCGCTTCAAACATTTCTCCTGAGAACCGTCTGACTCTTCAATCTGCAGTTTGTTACAATAACATTAATCTCCCTGTGCAGGCTTTAATTGATTCTGGAGCTGAACAGAATCTAGTCAGTGACTGTGTGGTGGAACAACTTTCTATCCCTCTGGACAGTTTACATCAACCCCTCTCTATGACAGCGCTCACCGGTCAGTCCATTTCCACTATTTCCCATAAGATCACCTCTTTAAAAATCATTGTATCTGGCAACCATCATGAACAGAGTGAATTTTTTGTTTTTCATTCAGAGACCCCTCAAGTTATATTAGGATTTCCCTGGCTCAGAAAACATAACCCTCAAATTGACTGGTCTCATAACCAGATAGTTTCATGGAGTCATTATTGTTCCTCCAACTGCCTTAAATCTGCAATCTCCTCCTCTCCTCCGCCTTGTTATGAAGATGAGGTGGTGGATTTGTCATCTATTCCAACCAGTTACCATGACCTGGCCCCGGTGTTCAGCAAATCCCGAGCTCTCTCATTACCTCCCCACAGGCCATATGACTGTTCCATAGATTTACTACCTGGTGCTCCCTTACCTTCCTGCCGTCTGTATAATCTGTCTGGTCCTGAGAAGCAAACTATGAGGGAATATATTGACGCATCTTTATCCTCAGGCATTATTCGTCCTTCGACGTCCCCAGTTGGAGCTGGGTTTTTCTTCGTCGCCAAGAAGGATAAAACGTTACGGCCTTGTATAGATTACAGAGAACTGAACCAGATCACCATTAAGAATAAATATCCTCTACCTCTTATCGAGTCCATTTACGAGCAACTCAGGGAGGCTTCTATTTTCACTAAGCTTGACCTCCGGAACGCTTATCACCTGGTTCGTATGAAAGAAGGGGACGAATGGAAGACTGCCTTCAGAACCCCTTTTGGACATTTTGAATATCTAGTGATGCCTTTTGGGTTGTCAAATGCTCCTGCTGTGTTTCAGGCCTTGGTCAACGATGTACTGAGGGATTTTTTGTCTCAGTTTGTCTTCGTTTACCTGGACGACATCCTGATCTTCTCCAAGGACCCTCAACAACACACACAACATGTTCGGGCTGTTCTCCAGCGGCTGCTTGAGAACCAACTCTTCGTCAAAGCTGAGAAGTGTGAGTTCAGTGTGCCCTCTGTTGCCTTTTTGGGATTTGTGTTTAAGAGTGGACAGGTCTGGACGGACTCGGAGAAGGTCAAGGCTGTGATGGACTGGCCCACTCCTCTGAACCGCAAACAACTCCAACGCTTCCTGGGCTTCGCCAACTTTTATCGCCGTTTCATCAGGAACTTCAGTCAAGTTGTGTGTCCATTAACCAAACTCACCTCTTCTCTCCGTATTTTCTCTTGGAACAGGGAGGCTGAAGAGGCCTTCATCAAACTCAAGGGACTTTTTTCCTCTGCCCCTGTTCTAACCCATCCTGACACCCAGTGGTGTAGTCTACGTGATACGCGGGTATACGGAGTATACCCACTAGAAAATCTTGAGAATTTCAGTATACCCACTAGAAAATCTTGAGAATTTCAGTATACCCACTAAAAAGTTCCCAATGATATATTACATATGTATCATATCCAAACCCTGTCTCATTTTTCACCACTTTTATTGTCTGTCCAAACAGGTCTCACTTGTAAATGAGTCTTTGAGGCTCAATGTGACTCATCTATTTAAATAAAGGTTGAATGAATGAATGAACATATCATTAGGCATGCATCATTGATATGGTAAATGGCAGTTAAACACTTCCGTAACAATCTATTGGTATACATGTACATTATCTTTTGGAATTTGGAAATGTTCAATATGTTTAAAAATCGAAATAAATTGATTACATTGTACCAACCAGTTTACTTTTGTTTCTAAGCACATTATACGGACCGACTGCGCTAAAGTTAGTTTTACGTTGGACATCACGATCAGTGGCTTCAATGGTGTCCAACGCCGAACGTAAAACTAACTGCAGTATACCCACTACAAAAATGTAGACTACACCACTGCTGACACCAGTTTGCAGTTCATTGTTGAGGTTGATGCCTCGGACACCGGCGTGGGTGCTGTTCTCTCGCAGAGGTCCCCTGTTGATGGCAAGGTCCACCCTTGTGCATTTTTTTCTCGCCGCCTTTCTCCTTCTGAGGCCAACTACGACGTGGGAAATCGGGAATTGTTGGCCATCAAATTGGCTCTCGAGGAATGGAGGCATTGGTTAGAGGGGTCCAACCTGCCTTTTATTGTTCTCACCGACCATAAGAACCTTTCTTATCTACGGAGTGCCAAACGACTGAACCCGAGACAGGCCAGGTGGTCCCTGTTTTTCACCAGGTTCAATTTTTCTATCACTTATCGCCCTGGGTCCAAGAATGTTAAGCCTGATGCCCTGTCCAGACAATTCTCGTCTACAGATTCCGCCGAGACCACTGAGGCCATTCTCCCTCGCACCTGTGTTGTTGGTGCCACCTCCTGGGGGATCGAGAGGGACATCATTCAAGCTCAACAGACTGAACCTGATCCTGGTACTGGTCCACCTAATCGTTTGTTTGTTCCCGTGTCTGTGGTCAGCCAGGTCCTGCAATGGGTTCACTGTTCGAAGTTCTCCTGCCATCCTGGTGTCAATCGCATGACTTCCTTCACCAAGCGGCACTTCTGGTGGCCTACCCTTCCCCGTGATGTCAAGCGTTTTGTCGCTGCATGTGCTGTTTGTGCTCGAAATAAAAGCACCCATCAACCTCCTGCGGGTTTCCTCAGGCCCCTTGCTGTTCCTGGTCGTCCTTGGTCCCACATTGCTCTGGACTTCGTGACGGGTTTACCCCCTTCTGAAGGTAACACCGTCATCCTTACCATTGTTGACAGATTCTCTAAAGCTGCACATTTTGTTCCATTAACTAAACTCCCCTCTGCTCTGGAGACCGCTCACCTCATGGTCCAGCATGTCTTTCGACTTCACGGCATTCCTTGTGACATCGTCTCGGATCGTGGTCCCCAATTTGTGTCTCAAGTTTGGAAGGCTTTCTGTCAAGCCCTTGGTGCCTCGGTGAGCTTGTCTTCTGGTTATCATCCCCAAACCAACGGTCAGTCTGAAAGATGCAACCAAGAACTTGAGTCCTCTATTCGCTGTGTCATTGACAATAACCCTGCTGATTGGTCCTCTCTTCTCCCCTGGGTTGAGTATGCCCATAATACTCACACGTCCTCGGCTACGGGCCTCTCTCCTTTTGAAGCATCTCTGGGTTACCTGCCTCCACTGTTTCCCCACCAGGAGGTTGACGTGTCTGTCCCCTCTGTCCAGTACCACCTACGACGTTGCAGACGCATCTGGAGGCAGACCAAGGAGGCTCTTCTTCGGTCCCGTGAACAAACCAGGAGGTGGGCTGATCGTCGCCGTATTCCGGCTCCTCTGTACGCTGTGGGACAGAAGGTATGGCTCTCCACTCAGAACATCTCCCTCAAGGACACCTCCAGAAAACTGGGACCTCGGTTTATTGGACCTTTTCCTGTTGTCAAAATTGTTAACCCCTCTGCTGTTAAACTTCGGCTCCCTCGCTCTATGCGTGTTCATCCCACCTTCCACGTGTCCCAACTCAAGCCCTATGTGGAGGATCCTTTGAATCCTTCCGACCTCGATCGTCCACCCCCTCGTGTGGTTGATGATCAGACTGTGTTCACCGTTCGTCGACTCCTGGATGTTCGGAGACGGGGTCGTGGACATCAGTTTTTGGTTGATTGGGAGGGTTACGGCCCCGAGGAGAGATCTTGGATTCCCAGGTCCTTCATCTTGGATCCTGGTCTCATCACTGACTTTTTTGTGAGACATCCTGACAAGCGCCTTTGATCGCCTGGAGGCGATGTTTGAGGGGGGGGGTACTGTTGGGTTTGTGTTTGTGTGTATGTGAGAACTCACCTTGCAGTTGCTGAGTGTTGGAGATGGGAGTTCCTGGGTAACCAGCTGTTGCCAATCCGGTTAACGAGTCCAGCTGCTATTTAAGCCTTGGAGGAGGTTCCAGTCTTTGCTGAATCATTCAGTCACCTTGGGTACTGTGAGACAGCCATTTTAATGTTCTCCTTTGTGAACTTATGTTTAACCAGCTTATGTCTCCCTGTGTTTTCAAGACAAATCTGTGACTCACCTCTGGAACCCAAACTGGACAAGCTGCCTCCAAACTGGACTCCTTCTTTGAGAAAACTCTGTCCTCCAGCCTGACACTCCTCCACCAGCTGCCACCTGCAAGACACTACTTGGGACTCTTGGATAAATACAAGGAATTACTCACCTGATGGACACTCACCTCCTCCCTCTGGTCTGCCTCCTCCAAGTTCCTTCTGTAAGAGAGAGACTTAATTAAACACTAAAACTGCAATATTCCCCAAACATCATCATTAATCTTTTTCCCCCTTTCCTTCCAGGAACCCTGACTTCCTTTACCCCAGCACTGTAAATAAACTCACTTAACTGATTACCTGTGTCTGTGATCCTTCTCAGCCTTGGTCTGAATTTGAGTACGTTTTCAGTAATTGTTTACAACATCGCCAACACACCCACAATGGATTCCACAGTGGAGAGTCAGCCAGAAGATACACACCACCCATGGCCTTATTGAATGACTATTGAAAGACTGTTAAAAAAACTATTGAAAGATTATTGAAAGATTATTCAGTACAGCAGGACAGATTCTCTCTCCCAAAAGAGACAGACTGGACAAAAAAAAATTGAAAACCAAATTCTTCTGAACTTGAACAATAAATTCTTGCTGCAATATTAAAATGTGTCAGTTCATGGGATGTTAGGAGACAAGAGATGTCTCCAAATGACTCAACACTCGGGTCCAAGTTTTGAAAATGGTGTCAGGAAGTTAAAATATTGTTCACTATTGACCCATTACAAGGTCGACTAGACAGTATTTTAATTAGAGTTGATGACAAACTGGAGTTGAAGTGATCAATGTCTATTCCTTTGTTTGGTCTATTGCTTCTTTTTTCATCAGACAACTTTTACTTCAATGTTTTTACTGCAGTTAAAATGACACATTGGTTTTACTTTGTGTTAAATAAAAAAATTCAAAGGTATAATGAATCATTCCTCTTTCTTATTTTATTTAATGACATTAAACTCTGCAGGTCATTCCTGAAATTTTGACACACCGAATCACAAGTCCAAGTGTGAATGATGTCACACAATAAACACATGCACTATCTGCAGCATTGTTCATTAAAATGACTCAACACTTTTAATGTATTACAGAAAATATACATACTGTACAGTACGCACACTTAAAGGTGCCATGTGTAACTTTCTGTAGAGCATAGAACTTAGAAATATTTTCAACAGGCAATGCATTCTGATCCCTCCCCCTCGGAGCCATATATGGCTCTGCCCCCCTTGCTCTGCTGAAATTCAAATTCAAGCTCTGTTTTTATTGGCTGGTTAACGGCGGGTCACTCTGTGTTTTTAGTGTTTTTATAAATGCTGATAGAGAAGCAAGGGGACTATAGTTTTTTTCAGAGATTACTTTGTCTAACATCAGTCTGTCAGTAGATAGTGACAGAGTGAAGAAATATGTTAAAAATATATTGTTAGAAAAGTTAGACGGCACTACAAAGTTACATAGTGCAGCTTTAATGATTTACTGTTTGGCATTTGTTTGGCAGTGGCGTATATATACTTTTTTTCCCCTTCTTCTTCTTTCAGCTTCTCCCTTCGTCAGGGGTCACCACAGCGAACTAGTCGCACAAAGACTTGGCAATTGTTTTTACGCCGCATGCCCTTCCTGACACAACCACAGACCACCGAGCTGCCACAGCTCTCTGTGTGGAGCAGAGTACTGCTATCTAGGGTTCCCAGGGGAGCAGATGGTGTGGGTTAAGGGCCTTGCTCAAGGACCCAGAGTGGGGCAGGTGAGGGTGGAGACAGGTGTGACTGCCTCACTTATCCCACCCACATTTTTTATCAAAAAAGGCGTTCAATACAGAACAACTGGACTTTATTTGTAGCAACTGGACTTTATTTGTAGCAACAAGACGTTTCGCTCATCATCTGATGAGCTTTATTATGATGAGCACATTTTTTATGTTGTCTGTAGCAGGGCTTGAACCAGCGATCTTCTGATCACAAGCTCACCTTCTGAACCTCTGCGAGTGGTGTATACAGTATATATACAGTACCGGTATATATGTGTGTGTGTGTGTGTGTGTCCTTGTTTATGTTACTATGTGAGGTACATTTTTCTGAGTTTTACCAAATTGTGAGGACCAACTGCTTCTTATGAGGCCCAAAGCCCGGGACCCATAAGAAGTCCCGTTGGTGGGTTAGGGGTTAGGTTTAAGACTAAGGTGTGAATTGAGGATGTGTTAAGTTTAGGGTAAGGTATGCATTGGTAATGGTTTGGTTTAGGGTAAGGGTTAGGGTTAGGCTATAGAAATGAATGAAAAATGAATGGAAGTCAATGCGATGGCCCCACAAAGATAGAAAAACAAACCTGTGTGTGTGTGTGTGTGTGTGTGTGTGTGTGTGTGTGTGTGTGTGTGTGTGTGTGTGTGTGTGTGTGTGTGTGTGTGTGTGTGTGTGTGTGTGTGTGTGTGTGTGTGTGTGCATTTTAGCTTACATTACTACCTTGAAATACTTATTCATTCAAATTCATCCTGCTGCATCCATTATACATGTATTCTACCATGTTGTGGTTTACTATTTTTCTTTAGGACATTGTAAATATTATAATACTTTTTCACTATTTGGTACTTTTTTATGTATACCGGTACTCTTATTGCATGCTTTTAATATTTCTTGTTTGTTAATTCTTTGAGATTTTTTAGCAAGTTCAATCGGTTCTTCTCATCCTAAGCATTTATTTCATTGTACTGTTGACCTTGTGTTAATCTTGCATATGACAAATACAGTAAACACAACTTGAACATACCATACCATACCATTTTATTTATAGAGCACTTAAAACAGCGACAAGGCCAACGAAAGTGCTGTACAAACAAACAAACAACAGGCAACACATAGGCAACATACAAAATGAAATAAAAACAGAATGTAGACATAAAAAATGTTGCAGATAATAAATATAACGACCAAACACTGATCAACTGGTGTTGAAAGCAACGGAATAGTAGTGAGTCTTTAAACGGGATTTGAAAACCGAGAGTGAGGGGGTCTGTCTGACAAGCAGAGGTAACTTGTTCCGAAGTCTTGGGCCTGTTACAGAGAAGGCCCTGTCACCTCTGCGCTTAAGACGAGTTCCTGGAACTGTTAAGGCCCCGGTATGGCTCTGCGTACGGCTCTACGCGCGCGTTCTGTGCACGTGCGTTCACAAGTACAGCTCTGCGTTCGTTCTCGCGTTAATTCTTGCGTTTTCGCTCCAAATTCTTGACGTCATTTGAGCAACAGCAGGGCGGAGCGTTTACCTACGGGACAAATTGAGGTCGCTGATTGGTTATTTGCTGACACGCCTACTGAATTGATTGACAGGTCGGGTGGGGGGAAAAAAGGCACTTCACACAGCTTCTGCCGCAGAGGTGTTCTGTGTTTATATGTTAATAAAAAGTTCTAAAAAATAAAATAAAAACAGGGAGCGCTGGTCCAGAACACCAGGAAATATGCAGAACCTTGCGCAACCACGTTGGACATGAGTTTAGTTCACTCGTGACAAATTCATTAATTTCCTCATCATTTCAGTCATGGAGTCAGCGGAGGAGGAAGCGATCACTTGACTTTTGGCAAAAAAAAAAAGAAAAGAAATGTCCACATCAGGGATGAAGAAGGGGAATTTAATACATTTGTGTCACATACAAAACAGTCCGGCGCCAGGCAGTTTATTGTGAGACAACGCACTCGCATACGCGGTCGTAAAATTTGAGCTTGGCGCGTACATGCCCTGCGGGGCTACGCTTGTGCCTCTGCGTACGTGCGGCGTACAGCGGCGTACTGCCGTACGCAGAGCTATACCGGGGCCTTTAGTAGTAACTGGTCCAATGACCTCAGAGCACGTGGTGGGACATACGGGTGTATCAAATCAGAGAGATGGGTGGGGCAAGACTGTTCAGCGATTTGTAGACATACAGGAGAATTTTGAACTGGATTTGAAGCCAGTGCAGGGAGGCCAAGACTGGTGTAATGTGCTCTATTTTGCCTGTACTGGTTAAAAATCAGGCAGCTGCGTTCTGGACCAGTTGTAATCGTACAATGGTGGTCTGACTGATACCAAACAGGAGTGAATTACAGTAATCAAGCCTAGATGTAATGAATGCGTGTATTACGGTCTCCAAGTTATTTTTGGACAATAAGGGCTTCAGCTTAGACAGTCGCCTCAGCTGGAAAAAACAGGATTTAACAATCATTTTTACATGACTGTTGAGTTTCATGGAAGGATCCAGTATCACTCCCAGATTTGTGACTTTTTGTTTTTCTGACAGGGCTAGAGCAGAAAGGTCAATGCAGTGGTTCGTGATTGTGTCGTTGGGAGGGAACAACATGGCTTCAGCCTTCTTTTCATTGAAACTTAAGAAATTTAAAGCCATCCAGTCCCTGATGTCAGCCAGGCAGTCGAGCAGAGTTTGAATAGAGCATGTACCATTGTGTCTTAGGGGGAAGTAAATTTGACAGTCATTGGTGTAGAAGTGGAAAGGTATGTTGTGTTTCTGGAAAATAGCACCAAGTGGCAGCAGGTATAAGGAGAATAGGAGAGGACCCAGGATGGACCCCTGCGGAACCCCCCATTTAAGTGCCGCCGCTGCAGAACTAATTATCGTCGATGGAAACACAAAAGGATCTGTCAGCGAGGTAGGATCTGAACCAATTTAGGGCTGACCCTGTGATACCCACCCACTGCTCCAACCTAGCAATGAGGATCTCATGATCAATGGACAAACAGCACAGAGACACCAGTGTCTGTGGATAAGAAGATGTCATTAAAAACCTTCAGTAGGGCAGTTTCAGTGCTGTGAAGAGGTTTGAAGCCAGATTGGAATAACTCAAAGATAGTGTGATCCTCCAGGAAGCACTTCAACTAGGACTCAACTATTTTCTCTAGAAGTTTAGAAACAAATGGGAGTCTGGAGACAGGCCGGAAGTTGGATACTACTGAGGGGTCAAGGTTTTTTTTTTTTTCAGGAGAGGTTGAACAGCAGTATGTTTAAATTTTTTTGGCACCACGCCAGTGGATAAACTGCAATTTACAATAGCAAGAATGGAACATATATCTTAGTTTATATCTTAGATCCTTATTTACTGTTTCTTTTTATGCTTTATATTTTTGCTGTTGTTGGATGTAACCTTGAGTAAACAGTTTCGTTCCACCTTACATGTGATGTGAATGATAATAATAACTTTGAATCCTTGAATGTTTAACAACCTGTTAAAATACATGAAAAATGCAGGAAATCACATCTACTTTATTCAAAAAATTTCTGGAGGACCCCCAGACCCCCTGCCCCTCCAGCCAGTCCACCCACTATTTGTGTTCCAGCATTAGTCAGTTTACAAATCAAGCCCTGCATATCACCCTTTGTTTTCCATGATATTGTCTGGACTAAGATCATTTCACTGTACGTTGACGTTTTAGTCAAACCTTGAAAATAACTTGACACCATCTCAAGATATCACGCTCAGAACATGTATGGGGAAGGATTCTCAGTCACTACCACACCTAATCTTTAGTTCATATTTGCTAAAATTGACTGAGTTTTAGTTTTGTATTCAAAGACAATCGACTGGGGCAGTCATCTTAAATCACGTTTAATAAAAACGTTAATTAGTTGTATAGTTTGAACGAAGGGTACACGGACCGAGTTTCAATGAACCCTTTCTGCACATTTCATTAAACTTGTGCAGTGGTTTATGAGATGTTTTGGTAAAAAGCTGACACAGACAGGGCAAAAACATGAATCATTCACCTTTTGGCGGCAGGCAATAATAAAAGGTGTTTTCATATTCATGGATTACTTCCGTTTGTATCAGTTTTGCAGGATTAATCATGCAGGATGTTTTCAGTTTGTCCTCCTGAGAGTCACTCTCTTCATCAGATCTCGCCTACAGTCACGTTCGGTTCTCTCAGACCAGTAGACAAGTGGAGTGAATCAACCAGGAGACTGAGACAACTCTGGCATCATTTCCACGCTCCTGCTGATCAAACATGCTGCTGCAACAATATCTCTATGATTTTCATTTAATCTTTGCAGTTTGGCTGTGCACATCACAGTCCATGCTGGGATTATCAGCCAAGACTTCTACACAGACAAGAAAGATTGGGAGGTGGGG